>JASANF010008875.1:0-121670 GCA_030248245.1 Trissonchulus sp. WLG1_4
CTTTTCAGGACGTGGTCGGATGAAGGTTAACTACTGAGCACTGTTTTGGAATAAAACCATAATTTTTCGTTAAAATAACGTTATAATCGCGTTCAGCATCTCAAATCAACTATTTTGACTGTTTCTCAACAAAACTGTCAAATGTTGGGACTCTTTTTTTTGTTTTGTAGCGCAGGGGTATCCCATGATATTGTTTAATCTACTTGTTGTGTACTGTTTCACTTTGGCACCCCTGGCAAAGTGCCCGAATGGTCAATTTGACCAAATTTTCAAATTTTGTCAGTTTGTGACTTACTTTTGCAGTAAACTTTTGCTTGTTTCATTTGGTCTAATTTGTCAAGTTTAAAGGGTTAGTATTTTCTCTACGCTGCTACATATATGGTAACAATTCACGTGCAAAACTGGTCCATTATTTATACTCATCCTTTGTTTTGACGCAAAGTTTTACATGGGGATTAAACTGGTCTTGTTTCAAGTTGTTCAAGTAATGTTATAAAGTAAATTTGTTCCATAGAACCGTTTTTCCTGTCAGGAACGCAGTGCTGTCAATTTTTTTAAGCTCTTGCGTACTTCTCAGAAATTTCGACAGTTGAATTAATATTAAAGATTCACTTCAGCCAAACAAGCCCTGAAATTAATAATTACTTTAAAAGCCTACTCGTTAGTGTTCGGTTTCACAATACATTATAATTCATACTTCTTTTACTTTGCTAGTAGTAATAGTGCTTTGCTCTTAATTTTCATGCGAAAAAACTATTATTATATGTTTAATTTACACAATTTAGACAATTAGTAGAATTACAGAGATTTAGGTCCGGTATAATAACACATGCAACAGGTTATATAGTAGGGCTGGGCACGGTTACACGGTACGAACCGTGTACATGCGTGTGACCGTGTACACGCTAAGCTTAGCGTGTGCACGGTTAGGGGTCACTATCCGCGGTTACTTAGCGGTTACAGCGTGTACACGTTAAGACACAGTAACCGCGGATACTGTAACCGTTTACTCTAAACGGATAGTGTAACCGGTTACTGTAAACGGATAGTGTGACCGGTTACACTTTCCGTTTTCCGACTTCGTGTACTCGTTAAAAAAATGGTCGTTTGGCTGTTGGATTTATGCAAATTAGCCTACAACCGTGCGCAAGTGTGTTACAACCGCCTGTGTATGTACTTCATATACGCATGTGTGTGCAAGCTATATTCTTCAAGATATATACGGCATTTATACTGACAGCTCAGAATTGTCCAAGTAGTTCAAATGGTAGCTTGCTGGTCTGCAGATCTAGAGATGGGTGGTTCGTATCTTCCCTGGGTCATTCCTCTGGGCTGATGCTGTTTAGTAAAGATCGCCCTCTGCTTCTTGACGTTTAGAGTAACCATGTAACCGTTTAGTAACCATGTAACCGGTTAGTAACAGTAACCGTGTAACCGTTTAGTAACCGTGTAACCGTTTACACGGTTAGTATCCGTGTAAACGGTTACACGGATACTTATTGTGTAAACGGTAACACGGTTACACGGATAATTAGCGTGTACACGCGGATAATAGCAGTAACCGTTAGTTAGCGTGTACACGCGGTTAGTAATCTTCGAAACTAACCGTGTACACGGATAGTGATTTTGTAACCGTGCCCAGCCCTATTATATAGGCAACAGCAAGAGCTCAGCCAGGCTTTTGAAAATAGGTAGGATTCACGACCGGCCAAAACTTTTCGGATAACGTAAACGCTATCGTTTACGTGAGGGAGTAGGAAAAACAAACAATGTTTTCTGCAAAAGTATTCAGTAAGCATCAAGCATTTATTCTTAAGTACATTGGCCAGAGGCCATTGTAAACCTGTTGGGCCAGCGATTACCATCTTATGTAGCATAGTACCCAAAATAAGCGTCTCCTTTTGCAGCCAAATAAACTGCAAAATCTCAGGGCAATTGGAACTGGGAAGGCTATGAAGTTATTAAATGAAGAATAATCATATTGAACTTCCATGTTTACTAATGAAATTACATTCGTAAACTTAGGTTTCTCGGTAATTTGTAGCTGTCAACAGGTAATACCTACTACCAAGTACTGTACTGTCGATTTCAAATTGAATTACCTATGATTATTACTGTGAAGCATCAGATATTCACGGCTCTCTGTAGCCGAGTGGTGAGTTTGGTTGGTCCGTAACCGTGAGGGGAGATCGTCGATTCCTAGTGGATTAATTTTTGTCAGATTTTTGCATTTTCGCTTCAGCTTCTGAACAAAAACTTTGTAACACAAAGGCAGCAACTCATTGGGTGGGATTCACAAAGCGCGTTTAAACGCAGTCTAAGTTAGACTGCGTCTAAACACAGTCTAAAACGTTGGTCTAAGTTAAACATGATTCACAAAGATTGATATGAATAGTATGTGTCAGCTGATTTTTTTGTTCTTTTTCAATTGAAACCTTGTCTAACTTAAACGAACGTTTAGACCGAGTCTAAACGTGATTCACAAAGCCCGTTTAAGTTAAACGGGCTCGTTTAACAGAATTATTTATCTGATTCTTTTATCAATTCTATTTGTAGAACATTGTGCCTTGATACGTACCGACAAAGCTATTCATTTTGGTAATAAAATTACTTTTTAATAAAAGTTAAATTAAAATTCAAGTTAATTACGTAGTTAAAAAGAAAATTTGACAATTGGTAAATAAGATAATTTACTATTTAACATACAAATATATTAATTAAAAATTGACATTAATTGAAACAGTTACCACAGCAACCCTTGTATCATTCGAATATCACTCGTCATTCTTCGAAGAAATGTACCAGTAATTTTTGTAATCCTTAATTCTTTTTTATCAGTTTAATTAAGTTAATTAGGTAGTTAGTTGGCTTTACTAACTTTGGAGCTTTATGAACTGTTAATCGCAACAAATGAATAAGTATATAAACAGTATGGTAAATAAAATTTTTCTATTATAAAACTAGATCATCCACATTAAGTATCACATGAACGTATACTAGCAGATAAAAAGTAAAATAGACATGATAGTACACATATTATTAGCCTATAAGTTGAATAAGAACTAATTAAAACAATAAAAGTCAAAAATGTTAAAAAATACGTAAGTAAAATAATGAAAAAATACTTAGACTAACCTTAGACTAGCCAAAAGACTAGTCTAAATTTAACACTAGCGGGCGTTTAAGTTAAGGGGGTAGTGTCGCGAAAGCAGTCGATTTTGCGTAACTGTAAAATATTTTTAAGAAAAAATAAGACTTTGTTCTTTATATATTTTGAAAATATATGTTGAGCCAAGTATTTTCGCCAAGTTTCATCAAAATTGATGCAGTATACTGTTTGCAGTCAGGTCGCAAAGTCCGAAAAATGGCGTTTTAAAAACCTATTCACATTCGATTTTTTCGTAACAATTATCAACTTATTTGTTTAGTTTGTTTACATAGACTAAAAGGACATATATTGTAGTTTATGCACACAAAATTTAGTGCAAATTGCTTGAGTGGTTGCGGAGTAATACCTGTTTGAACTGTGAAACTGTGCGTAAACAGTGAAGTACTCACAGCAATAATGATAAATTGTGAAAAATTTAGACGCTTATTTTAAAATCAAAAGAAAAACGAACCTTCATTTTTCTTTTTTCTTATTTGTGGCAAAAAACTGTGCGTCGAGACGTTATGTGTACCTCACAAGCTGGCCAATCTGATATCTGGCTTAATTTTTTGAATTTTCATGTCCTTATTGTGTGATGTCTGGCGTACAATCGGTGATTGGTTCAAGATATTGGTAGATATTGGTAGTCTAGTGTCTGGCAGTACTTATTTAACACATTATAGCATTGGACTAGTTTCTCAGTGAACGTACAAGTTCAAAGCAAAAAGATCTCCTTTGGCAACCTATGAGCAAAACTGCTTTCGCGACACTACCCCCTTAAACCAACGTTTAACTTAGACTGAGCTCGTGAGTCGGTAATAGAACGTAATCAAATTTAGAACGCGAAAATAGAACAAAATTTACATGCTAATCATATGCAGGCAGACTTATACTGGGTCTAAACGTTCGTTTAGCTAGACTGCGTTTAAACGGAGTCTAAGACTTAGACTGGGTCTAAGTTAAACGCGCTTTGTGAATCCCACCCATTGAAGTACAAGGCATTAATTATCGTTGTCACAGATGGAAAGATGAGATAAAAGACGTGTAAAACAGACTCCACACATTGCCACTTGAACGCTAGCAGTGTGTTGATACCAAAATCTAAATTAAAGACCTGTTGGGCTGTGGCCCAACAGGAAAAACAAGCGTAGATTTACAATTTTTTACATTTATTTTACAAAGACTTTTATATTTCAGTGATTATTAATTATTTTTTACGTAGTGATTGCTTGTTCAAAAATATACGTATACTTCCAGTCCCATGTAAGTCCGTTCCATGATAAACTTGCAACACAAACTCATCTTCTACGTCAGGCTTTTTTTAGAACTTTGTTTTGTAAGTGGCAGCGCTTATTGTAAAAAAACGGAACAAAAATGAAAAATTTTGTATAAAGTTGCTGCTTGTCGACGCTAGTTTGTTTCACTTTTACATACGCGAAGATAAATCAGTTTCTACGACGTTTTTTGTTGAATTAATAGCTTCTGGAACTGAAAGTCTTCCTTTCAAGTTAACCTCAGGGGGTCTTTCATAGGATCTAGCAGAGCTGTTTGCTACTTTCAAGTTTAAACCGAGCCTTAGGCCAACAGAGCTTACAAGACATTGATAACTCCCAGCAGGATAATTTACTGGTTTTCACATCTAGCCTTCATTATTAGTCACAGCTACAGTTTGTATTTTTCACAGATTCACACTGTCAAAAACCTGTATATATTTATTTTTGTTTTAAGATGTTTTTACTTTATGTTAGTACAAGTCTAGTGTACACTGTACTTGCTCAATGTAAACATTGAACTTGTGAGTACGATGCTAGTAGTGCATCAAATCTTTTTCAAAGTAATAGTAATGGACTGATATTATCTTTAAAGCGTTGATAACGCGTAAAACTAACGTTAATTGAAATTTTTTAAAAATTAAAATGCTGTGCAATGGCAAAATTTTGTTGCGCATCTAGTGGTGCAAAATAAAATTTCTACCATTTGCCGTTCCAAAAGGATGATTGTTATTATGTTTTTCATGAAAATAAGGATAGTATAATGCATTTAATAATACATTTAATAATATGAAGTCTCTTGGCTTGTTAGTGACATTCAGTGCTTGAACACCTGAACATCGCTTAATAATTTTGCCGTAGATACAATTATATATGTTTTTATGTATATACTTTCTTGTGGTGCGGTTTGATTCTTACTGTAATTAGTACTAATATGTAGATTGGACTTTTTCTGTCCATTGTAACATTTATTACATAAAATAAAGTTTAAAGTTGTAAAATATGGATAGTGCAATAACAAAAATTTAACTTTCCGCGCATTGTTGCATCACAAAGTTTCATCAAATAACTTTCGAAGGACACATCGAGGTATACCCCAGAATGCCACCTGAGCACTTGATGGATGTCACATGACGGCCCATAAAGCTCGTTGGGGCACCCCCGTGTATTCCATCGTGTGAAACAGATCTTAGAGTCAATATTTTATCGGCTAGTAATATGTTCCTGATGTACTGAATGATGTGGCTCTATTCATGTAACATTACAGCCTACGTCATGCGTAGACACCTACAAGGCGTAGGTGTTTCACTGTATCAGTATTATGTAATCTAGAAGCATACGTCTGTGCTACCGGCATAGAACAGGAATCTACATATTTACATAATCGTATAGCTGCCAATAGAATTGCAAAGCGCCTGTCACAAGAACCAACAAGCTAAAAGGTCATTTTACCGTTCCCATGTCACTGGAAACTGGATTTATTTTTTTAATATATTTCACAATTTGCTTACACTCTTGCCGATTGTATCTATTTAAAGCGAAAAAGTGCCAATTGTAATGAGAATTTTGCACCTTATGTTTACTGACACGCTACTTATGTATTTGTGATTTTTCTATCACTACACCACTGATGTAACATGTCTTCAAGCTTGCTTTTGCCCTTGGGAAGCTACAAGTTTAATCTGCTCATTATTTTTACTTTTTAATTAATGTGTCCCCTTGTTATTTGGCTGAAGCTTGTTTCATTTTTGAGCAATTATCTTCATTAAACAAAACATTGGTATTCCAAGCAGAACCGGTGTGGTTTGTCTTGCCCCTGAAGTGACTGAACTTCCTATTTTTGACAAAAATACTTAGGTATGCTTTTTTCAGAGATTATGTTACATCACATCTACATTTGGAAACATTATGTGAGGACGGATTATAACATAGTTAGAATATACTGTTTAAAACTAGGGCAAAATAATGCCAGTCTAAAAGTTTTAAACCAGGAAGATTTCGCTGCTTCTTTGCCAGACTGAACAACCAATGGATGTCTATGTTATGCGTTGTGTTATGTTGAGTCCTTTCAGTCCAGTGATGTTTTAGGCAGGGGTTCACTTCAGACTAAAAGTTAGCTGGTTACATAAGCAGTTTCGGCCATGATTCATTCCTACGGAAAAAGATCTACTACTACTGCTGAAAGTTTAATGTCGAATGTTTAATGTTCAATGGGTGGTTCAATGTCAAACTGTCAAAACAAATAAAATGTTGGGTCTGGGTGTCATTAGTCAGTTAAACCTTTAGAAACTTTCGGGAAAATCACACATAACTGGTCTGCATGAAAAACATACCAAATATTATGATTATAATACTCTCCTTTTATGATACACAAAGGTTTGGGCCGTACTACTTAGGTACATATGTAACTTGTGAAAGTGTCTAATATGAGTAAGCTGTTTTAAAGTTGAGGTAATTTTTTTATGCAAGAATGGCTCCACTAAGCAGATTATATCCAACATAATTGTTTAAAAAGTTAGCGAAGCACTTATAAAATTTATAAAATCTTGAACCAATTTGAGGCGTAACTTTTGAAGTAAACACAAACGTGGTTTATTATGTACAGTTTATGCCAAGTTTACGTAGTTGTTTGCGCGGTAAAACCTGATTTTTCTCGCGACTATAAATCAAAAATTTGAGAGAAGGTGTCATTCAGTGCCAAAGTGCACTTTCGAACCAGCGAACGACTTTTATACCTTCCTAGACCTAAACGTAGTTTGTAAACGAACAGTTCCTTTTTGCGTTTGTTTTTAATCTGAGTAATTGTTTTTGTGCGTCATATTCAACTGCTTTGCAGTTTTGTACCTAAAAATGGTGAGTAAACATTACTATACTGTTTTTTGCATGCTTAGGTACATAACTTTCGGTATTTTATAAGGTTCATATCTTAGCATTCTATTGCTTTAACTTAACGGAAACTTTGAAACGCTAAGTGCTTTTTTAAAGCACCTTACTGCAACAATTAATTGTTGTCTCACTCACAATTTCACAATGTTAAATAAATTTTAAAGTTAAAATAAATGAGTTTTAATTACAAGTACTTTATCAGTTTATCTTTTGTTGTTACTTGTTACTTTAAGCTCATTATTAACTTTGATCAGACTATCACAAACGTGTAGAACAGCACAAGTACATATTGCAGTTCCGTAATCCCACGTGTAAGAGCAAACCTTTGCACGTCAACGTCACCGTAACGGACCTAGACTGATAAGGCCTAGCATCTAATCTGATTGTAAAGCTCTGGTGCTTAAAACTTGTGACCTAACCGGGCTGATAAGACAAATAGAATGAAACAGTAAAAGTAAACTTGTCTTCAAAAATAAAAGTTAAAACTGATGCGACAACCTACTGGTTTGTTCTTGCTTCAGTTAATGGTGCATCTTAGGTATATAGAAAGTTTACGTTTAGTATTTTTAAAAATAAATGCCATGCTATTCTATCAAAAATTTTCATCTTGTAAACATCGCAGATGATCTGGATGTGAGATGCAAGTTTTTTCCTGTTTAGTCAGCACCCATCAGTTTTTCAATTTTTGTTTTGATTTTTAATTCAGTTGGTAGCGCCAACGTGAGAACGTAGGCAGATAGTGTGTTTTATCTTTATGGAGCTTTCATCTTTAAACGACGGTTGACATCTGTTATTTGTCAGTTAACCTTTTGTTACAGCAGTTGCTATCTGTGGCCACAAGTGGTTTTTCTGGGGCACAATTCTTGAAACTATGTAGTTACGTAGCAGCACATAATTACAGGGCTGTAAATAATTCAGTAGAACTACATAAAAGTAAGTTCAACAGATAAATTTAGGATTACGGTTTTTACTTTCATTCAACTAACTGACTGCTAAATAGTTTTTCCAACTTTTAAAGTTTTGTGATGTTTGATTTCACTTTTGTGAATGTAAAAAGTTTGTTGGTCAAAATGTTGCAACACCGATGTTAGGTGATTATTACTTACTTATAATAATAAACTTGAGAAAACCCAATACTTTCTGAACAATTTTATCAAAACTTGTTAAGACCTATTCACGCGAGGGCGCATGAGCGGGCGCATTGTATGGCGCACGCCATCTCGTACGCCATGAGTCGGCGCACACGCACACTGCCTACTGCATTGTGGAGAAATAATGTAGGTAGCAGGCAGTGTGAATATTCTATTGATAGAATGCGCCCGCTCATGCTCCAAAGCGTGCACCATAGAGCAAAATGCGCCCTCGTGTGAATATGCTTTTATTCTCCATTACCTAATTGCGTCTGCTATAAAGGGGAACAGCGCATATCTAAAGCTGCCAAATTTTATCTTGCGTCAAAAATCTGTCTAGTAGGCTGCTAAAATGTTCAATTCAACTCCAGTCTTCACTTTTCACTCAATCCAAGTTTACCGTCAGCTTTACCGTGTTCCATTTATCAAATGCACAGTTTCTGGCAGTCATTCTTATGTTTTTTTGTATTTCAGATGTTTTGTTTGAAATCAACGGGCGTGTCTTGTCGCGGTGGTTGCTGTCCAAGTATGGCGGGAGACAACGAAGAACTGTCACTGGTCACATCAAAAGAAATAGACATTGCCCAGTTAAAGGCAATACCTCACAAAGTGCGGTTTTTGGAAATTCGCTGTGGTGGCATTGCAAATCTGCAGAAATTGGCGCAATTTAAAAATCTGTATTCCTTGTCTATCACGACCGGAGAAAACATTTTGATCGAACAATGGTGCCAACTTTTGTCCGAGATGCCAAATTTGAAACTTCTGCGACTTTGGTGTCCTAAGATGGTAAAAATGGAACGAAATAAATCTCTGTCAAAATATGATTTGCCATCTCTGACCAGCTTGGACTTGAAATGCCAACAATCCGACTGCATTGACGAGTTTTTGAAAACCCTGGCCAGCAAAGGCACTCTGACGTCCTTTCGGCACCGCATGCGTAAAGACTGTCTGTCTGAGAGCACTGTGTGGAGCATTTTAACGCTTTCGCCCAATCTCATTAAACTTTCGCTCATTGGCAATTATTCAGGCTTAATTTGTGATTCCCTGCTGCTATGGCTTAGTGAACATCGGCCGTATTTTGTGTTTCTCGAAATTGAGAACGCCGAGTTGACTGTTGGTGGCCTCGAAACCGCTATAAATTGCCGAAACAAGCTGAATATATCCACTGTCCTAACTGTGTCCAGTTTCAATTTGGCACAACCGCTCTCTGCCGAGCAGATGCTCCAATTATCTTTTGCCAAAATAGAGCTTCGCCAAAATCCGTTGGACTCTTCTCAACGTGGATAAAACTGATAGCAGAAATACAGCTAACTGTACAAAATGTAAAGAATTCATTAGCTGCCATTTCTAACATCATGAAATCACCATCGCTAGTGCTTGACTCACTAATCCATTAAAGTGTGGGCGTTGTCTCTAATCGTGGGTACAGGATGCAATGTAAAATGTAAATAATATACATATATCGTCTTCCAATAAACGACTAATATTTTCTATATTTGTAATGTAATCATCAATTTCGTAAGTACTCACTAGGCCGAATTTCGCGCAAAGGGGTATTTGCTGCGATTATTATGTAATAGTCCACCTCATGTTCCCTGAGAACCATAAATAAACCCGTAAAGCTCAGAGTTTTAGCTACCTACATGCGTTTTTGGAACACTGGCTAATTTTCAAGGACCTATTCCTTCCCCGGATTAAAGGGTTAATTTTAATCGGACTAAACTGTTGACAAATTATGCTGAAAATGCCATCCAAAACGCCTTGATTAAACGGACTTAAATTTTAGCGCGACGGTTTTCTTAGTCAGGCAAAACGGACTTATGCTCGCTAATGTTAAGCGTGCATGTTAAATCCGTTTAGTCTAGTGGTAGTTTAGGAACGGGTTCGGACTAAAATTAGGCCGCTGACTTATGTCAACTCGGTTAGTCCGTTGAGTCCGATATTCCATTCCTAAACCATATTGACTAAAATAAGTCCTTAGTCCAGTCCGTTTAATCTGGTAAAGGAATGGGACACACGTTTTTACTACCTAGGTACATAGAAACACCACGCTGAGTAGCTGTCTTCTAACAGCTATTAGACTTTCGACTTTAAAACAGCCCAAATATATACGTAGTAGGTACCTGGTATACCTACTAAATAACCACGAGGAGGGTTTGACACTTTAAGCAGCTATAGTGCGGAATCTTGTGGCAAAGCCTAATTGAAGTCAGGCGAGATATATATCTCAGCATAGTCAAAATTTTCAGCGGAGTCAAATCTCTGATTCTTCAAATTAAGATGTTAAATGACATAAATTAGTAGTTACTATTTACATATTAGAGTTCTTTCCTTAAGGAAATGCCGCGCGTCGGACCCACACCGACTCTCAAACTTGCGGGCCCAGCCCGCGGCCCGCCATGCGGTATAGACCCTTCGGGCCGGTGGCCGTGCCGGGCCGGCGTCGAGCTGAGTTGCGGTCTGCGGGACGCACAAAAAAGTGCAAAATTTTTTCAAAAAAGTCCAAACTTTTGAAAACTACATAAAAGATTACTATAAGCGTGGTCTAACATGTGCTCACTCCGCATATGGCAATATGGGAATTGGAAAGCCAATGATAAACAAAAACCTAGCAAAGAAGCGCACTACAAAAATTCTACATTTACAAGTTGTGTTGGTTTTCACGGGATTAAGACAAAGGTACTTATCCAAAATTGGATTTAACTGAGTAGGTAGGTTTTAATTAATTTTGCTGATAACACAGCACAAAACGAAAATACCTGGTTGAAATTTTGTCCGACAAGGCGCACAGGCAGCAGGGATTCTTTTAGAGTGCGCCAAGTTTCAGTAAATTACATTTACCTGACGCTGCGTTATTGACGAAATAAAGTTAAATCTAATCCGATAAATTCTATTTTGGATAAGACCCCAAGAGGGGGTTGAATAATGCAGTCCTTACTTAAAAAAACGGCACAAGTTTCTGTCTGAATCATAATTTTCAAAATTTTTATGTTTGCTACCCACTCTTAGGTTCAATTCATACCTATTACCTACAGCCGTCAGCCGTGTATATGTCCGTTTAGACATCATCTGGCAAAATTGCTAAACAATTGCGCCACAGTTTGATCTTAAACACTGTTAGTGGCGTGATTGTTTAGTAACTTAGCCGGCTGAACGGACAAACGGCTGTAAGTAGGGTGTACGGCCACTCATGCGGCACGTACTACTGGGCACTGGCCAAAGCAAGAACGGCAGGTTATCAGCCTCGAGGAGAGACTTGCCTCTCTGTCGGCCTAACCTCGCTGCCAGCGGGGCTTCCAGGTACATAGGATGAGCGGGGTCTTCCGCGCGGGCCGGGGTTGCCGGACACCGACAGGAACTAGGGGTTTACCCGGGCTACAGGGCTAGGCGCAATAGGCGCAGACGTAGCACACGGAACGCGGAATAGAGAAATACACGAGGAACTTTCGCAGGCACAGTAATTAGAAGGGCCGCCTAGGCCGAAACTGCCCAGAAATGACGCTGAACGAAATCCAAATTCAGCATTATTTATTGGAAATAAACAGTGAATTATAACGGGGCGCATTGGGCCAAAATGCAGTATAAAATGGGTATCCAAAAGGCAGATAATAGACACAACCTCACAGTTTAAAAACTGAGCCCAAACTGACTCGTACACGTGGACTCTACCGTATGACAAGCCAAACAACTTTGCATTGCACAACAAAGGGCGTAAGTACGTACATAATGATAAATTACATTGAACGTGAATTCACATTATTAAAATATTAAAAGGTAAGTGAGGTGATATAAGGGAGGAAGCGTGGTGCTCTCTAGTGAAGCCTTACATATGAATCAACCTTTGAGGCCTATTCACACGAGGGAGCATGAGCGGGGGCACGAGCGGGCGCATAAGCGGGTGCACTAGCGGGCGCACACTTGGCTACTGCATTGTGTGGAATAATGCAGCAGGCAGTGTGAAAATAGAATGTGTCCGCTCATGCGCCCGCTCATGCTCCATGACGTAGAAGAAGAGTGAAAATTTCTTGAAAATTTTGGGTCACTACCGCAAGTCGTAGATACCCACGGGTTGGGTTGGGTTGGATCGGAAAATTTCTGCTGTGGGTCAACCCTAGGGTACCCACTTCAGGCTGCGCGGGTCGCTGCATTTTGTCAAACCGGCGAATTCTGAAAAAAATGTTACGTATTCAATCCAATCTGGGTACATAAATTTGGACACCATTCGGTTACATTAAGTAGCAATGTGAACAATGTACACCTGTACAGGGCTATGAACTAAAACGATCGATTATCAGGAGCGGTATCTTAAAATGGTGGGTCAAGGTTGGTCGTGGTGGGTCGACTTTGACGGCGCGGGTTGGATACTTGGATCGTGGGTTACCCACAAGTGTTAAACGCGGGTTGGATTTGGGCGCGGGTCGAAAATTTTGATCCGCGTCCATTCTGCCTTTAACGAACAATTCCCAAGTCTGGTGTTAACGAAAACAATGTTGCAAGATTGTTTTGTAGGCGAAAATTAAGATAGGTCCTATATTTCTAAACATTTCACACCACACATTTAGTACGTGTCTTCACGCAACTTAAATGATGATAAACCTCCTCTCCACTTATGTATGCATAAACTGTACGCTTTCGCTAAAAAAAGCCGATATTTTGATAATTTGAGCAGTAATTAAACTTGTGCGTTTAAGGGGGTAGTGTCGCGAAAGCAGTCGAATTTGCGCGACTATAAAACTTTTTCAGTGAAAGATAGGTCATTGTTCTTAATATATTCTGAAAATATGTTTCAAGTCAAATATTTTTGCCAAGTTTCATCAAAATTGATGCAGCATACTGTTAGCAGTGAGGTCGCAAAGTCGGGAAAAAAACGTTTTGAAAACATATTCACATTCGATAATTTCGCCACAATTATTAACCTGTTTGTCTAGTTTGTTTACACACACTAAAAGGAAATATATATGTTGTAGTTTATGCACACAAAATTTAGTGCAAATTGCTTGAGTGGTTGCGGAGTAATACCTGTTTGAACTGTGAAACTGTGCGGAAACTGTGAAGTACTCATAGCAATAATGATAAATTGTGAAAAATCTAGACGCGTATTATAAAATCAAAAGAAAACCGAACCTTGTTTGTCTTTCTTTTTTCTTAATTGTGGCAAAAAATTGTGCGTGGACACTGGACACGTTATGTGGACTTCACAAGCTGGCCAATCTGATATCTGGCTTGATTTTTTTGCACTTTTATTCCCTATTGTGTGATGTCTGGCTTACAATTGGTGATTGGTTCAAGATATTGGTAGTCTAGTGTCTGGCAGTAATTATTTAATACAATATAGCAGTGGACTAGTTTCTCAGTGAACGTACAATTACAACGCAAAAAGCTCTCTTTTTGCAACGTATGAGCAAGACTGCTTTGGCGACACTACCCCCTTAAGGGGGTAGTGACGCTTTCGAAGTTTTTGCAATAATTCACAAAATACTTGATCAAACATAATCAAACTTGAGGAACCGTGTCAAAAATACTGATACGTTAAATCGTATATACGATTTTCAAGTCGTATTTGAAAACGTATGTGTGCACGCTAGGAGTGTTATCGACATTTCAAAAACAGCAATTTTGTGAAAAATATGTTGGCTTATAATATGCAAAAGACCGATTGTAAATTGATTTAGTAATTGCTACAAAATATAACAATAAACAAAGCTGCGAAAACGTAACTACCACCTTAAGTGATCGCTCGAAGTTTTTGAAATTACGCAAAATTTTGTCAAACTGCGAAATTTTGTGGTCGAGACTTAAAATTTATACTACCGTACCGATCCGGATCGCCGATCCGAAATTTTAAAGCCAATCCGATTCGGCAAATTTAGCGATCCGATCCGATCCGATCCGACCCCCGGATCGGTCGATCCGATCCGGCGATCCGATCCACATCACTATCATCAGGCACCCCTGTTCTTCCACAATATGTGGGTACCGACCGTCTACCAACTCCGTATAGTCTGCTCAGTTAGCAGGAACTGCACGTGACCTTACTCGCTGGCTTAAGGGGGGGGGGCTGGGGCAAGGCTACCCAGGTCAAAAATCAAAGTTCTTCAATTTTGCTTATTTTCACATATGTTACTCCCCCAGATCACCCCAACATCAGATGAGAACAATTAAGCTTCAAGGTGCACTTTTGGTTCAATGCGTTCGTCAGTGTTATTTACATAGGCAAAAGTACGCAAAAAAGCCTGAACCTAAAATTTTCACTTATTCAGATAGCCCCCCCTTTAGGAATGGGAGTGGAATCTGGGCAGTTACGCAGGATGCGATTTAATCTAATAGTCACTCTGCAGCGGGTACATTCGCTTCAAAATATGGTTGAAATGGGGAAATTTAATGTAAAAATCTAGGATTTATATATAATTTTTTGACCCGAACTGACCCGCACAACCCGCGGGTTGGAAAATATCAACCCTATCCGCACCAACCCAACCCGATTGCGAACTCTACTTTATCCTACAAAGGCTGTATATCGAAAAATACAGCCTGCAAACACCTGTGTATGAAATGACGCGGCAAATCACTTGCGCAGTTTGACTAATTTGCATCAACCAACAGCCCAAACCGACATTTTTTCTTAACGGTTACACGAAGCAGGGTTTATTTTTCCTGTTGTGCCACAGCACAACAGGTCTTTAATTTTGATTCTGGCGTTATAACACTAAACTGTGCAAGATTTGCGTCTGTCTGCGTGTTAAACGTCAGCTCATATGTGTATGTGCGTGTGTCACCTACATTTTCAGTGTATTCGTTGCTTAATTCTATTCAGCTACAGCTTCCCTGAAGTGAATCGACTGTTCTGCTATAAGACCGAAACGTCGGGTCGAAAATTTTCAAAGAGTATCTGCCGGAGTGGACTCGACCCACCAACCTTCCGATTACGGGTCGGATGCCCTACCAACTGAGCTAACCGGCCACATAAAAACAAGTGATGTGAAGCAGTGCAAAACAGAGCTACTCAAGTGTCAGTCTGAACTGAACATAACAAGCAAAGCCCAATGCAAAATGTGCAAATTGTAAGCCTATATTATCACTGCGTGAAAAGAAACCTGCTGCGCACCAAATAATAATCTTCTGAGCCAAACTGCAGTAAAATCGAGCTAAATTGAAGCTACCCCTCAGTTGTGAACTAAACGTTAAGCGGCAACAACTGCGCTAAGTTTCATTGGTGAAGTTCTCTTAAACCGATTTAAACAATTTAAGGCTTGACTACATAGGTTTTAGGCAGCCCTACGATCCTACTACACACAACATTAGTATTGAGAGAGGGCGGGTCTGGCAAGGTAGAGACAGTGATTTTTGCAACCCCCGGCCCGGACTACCACGGACCGCCTTCCCAACATTGGGAACCGTTTCATTTGGGAACCTGCCAGTCACGCACTCAGGCCTCGCAACAGACCATCTCTCTCCAGACCCGTCTGTTTTATTTGAAAATGCCGCAAAAGCATTTGTGTGATGTCAGGCTTACAAATGGCGATTGGTCCAAAATATTGGTCGATATTGGTAGTCTAATGTCTGGCAGTCATTATTTGACACCATACAGCATTGGCCTAGTTTCGCAGTGAACGTACTATTTGAAATCAAAAGGCTTTGTTTTGCAATCTGTGAGCGAAACTGCTATGGCGACACTACCAACTCCAGCTAATCGTCAGCCAAACCGATTTGGTTCAGTCCACCGTTTGTTTTGTAAATGTGTAACGCGTTTAATGGATAGTAAATTAATCTTGCATTCGAAATTTGTCTGCGTAACGGTTTTTTATTTGTATGACACAAACTAGCAAAAACAAAGGTAATCATAATTTTATGAATTGTGAGTGCTATCGTTCACAAACGCATTTCGGAATGAGTAATACTGTACTTGCCTTAACCATGTACTGTAAGCCAGTAAGCCTATGGATTTTTTCAAATAGTGGGCTGATTAGTGACTTCGTGGCCATCAAGTCTATTTTTATGTAATATAAAAGACAAATTATGGATCTAAGGGTGGAATTCTAGAAGGGTGATTAGCGAGTGACTAACTTAATCAGTCGCTAAACGTTCTTTCATTACGTTTTGTCATTACGAATTCTACACGCTGAGAATAGACTTGCCTGATGTCATTCTGCACGCACGTTATTCTTTTAATCACTGACTAACTTAATCACCCTTCTAGAATTCCACCCTAAATGTCTGTGTGAAACTGTGTGAGATAGTGAGCCAAATTAAAACTATAGTATCAATGTAAGACTACATATTATGTGAACTTTCTGAGACCAAAAATTGCAAACTGGCTTTGTAGTCGAATATGCAAATGAAGTGTGTACAACCTGGAAAACAGTGTACGTACGTTTTTATTACAGCATACAGTGCCACTGCCGAACAGACGCTTTTTACACACACACAGACGTTCACCGATACACGCACAATTGCATCGATCAGAACATACACAAACGCACACACAAATCCTTTCAAAATACACGTTATTTTCCGACAGACTCATTCTAAAGAAGCCTGCTGCGCTGTGGCGCAGCAGGAAAAACGGCAATTAGAGCTTCAATAAAAATTGAAATAAAATTAAATTCAAACGAGAATCTCCGTGGGTGGTTACCTACATCTTTAATGTTTCTGTGTCTCTTGGAAAAGTGCTGGTGATTAGTTAGCGTGACCAGTCATTAACGGTTCACCTCGGGAACGTCTGACATAAAAGTTATACGTAAGTAAGAATTTCGACGTTTTTGTATCAGTGTAATTTAGGTTTTTGTACGTTTAAGTACATTTTGAACAGATACCTTAATTGGCGGAATTTTGTATTTCGTGCAAAATGTAGTCACTCGATTGTCATTCAGATTCAATACACTATGCACTTATCACTCAGTAAAAAATCTCGTTCGTACATAAATTGATGTAAAATAAAAATAATTCAAGTTTTGGTTGCATAAACAACTTTATTGTAAGAAAAGGCCTTGAATCTTTTGCATACACAATACACATGTTGCTGAAAAACAGTACCTCAATATTTTGCATAAACATTTTCAGTAAAATAATTGTTTGCTGCACAACAGGTTTCAGCTGACCTACTGGTCAGCTTACTTGAAAGTAATTCTTAATACTTACTGAAGTTTTGCCGCAGATTGGGCTTGTTTCATTTTTTCTTGGTGGCCAGCTGGCCACTAGACCCAATATTTTAGTGGCCAATGCAAAAATTTAGTGGCCAATTTGAAAGATGCGTTCACAATTTACTGAGTTAACAAACACTGAAAATTACCTAACCGAGAGGCCTGTCAGCGTTCAGAAGCAAGCAATTTTTTTTAAATTACAAACTGTGGGGAAATTTGGGCCCATCGACAAACCAAGTGGACTGTATAAAAGGGGTTGGGCCCACATTTTCCCACATGGTCCTCGCATTGTCGAATGGCCTCGGTACGTCGGGACCGCGGAATACGCGAACTTTGAACTGCACGCATTTTGCGACGCATCCGTCCGCGCCTGCGCTGCTGTCGTATATCTGCGCCAATGCGCACTGCCTGTTGCGAGACAGTTCCTTCTGACTCAACGGGCCCCCGCTTCTGGGAAGCGAGGTAACCGGCGATCGACAGTTCGAAGCAAACCGAATTACATAGGCCGTAATTCGAACGAGCTTACTAAGCGAAGAATATTTCAGCTCATTAATCGGCCTGTCTGTCGATTGCGAGGTTGGCTGAGCAGCGACAATTGCTTGCTCCAAATTTGGACTTTGTCCCTCTTGCCAAGCGAGAGGTACATCCATTTGAATTTGGCGTGGCCACTGTGTCACCCCCTTGGTCAACCAAAGAGGCCCATTCCACCACAAGCGAGAGTTTCTGAGAGTGTCAGTGTCACATCCGCGAGTCGGCAAGTCCGCGGGATTCTCAGAAGTAGGGACATACCGAAATTGTAAGCCCTTGACGTCGCGTAGCTCACGCAGTCGATTTTCGACAAATCGCGTAGATACCTGTTCTCTCAGCAGCCAGTACAGTACACACTGAGAATCAGTCCACAGGTACGTGCTGCCGATTTGAAGATTCAAGTGCTTCGATACGAACTGAAGCATGCGAGCACCGATAACAGCAGCGACCAGTTCCATGCGTGGAATGGTTAATTTTTGTTTGACAGGGGCAAGCCGCGGTTTCTGAAAATCGAAGCCCATCGCAAGCGCGGGCTAAACCCGAACTGGACTTTAGCGGACCTGCGTGAATGGCTCAACCAAGAGCTGCGGGCTCGTGACATGGGTGAACGCATGCACCACATATCACCCAATGATCGAAAGGGTTTAGCCAATAACGCCTCGAAGGGCTCTCGATCCTCTCCTAGGGAGGACCGTGGCTCAGGCAGTGATAATAATGCTAGATCCTCTCATGGAGTGGGTCGCAGCAAGCCGGCTTCAGCCTCTGCACTCGTCTCGCAAGCTAATCGTGACCCGAACTGTGCGTTTTGCGAAGGGGCGCACGCGGCCGAAAACTGCCTGCGCTATACAAATTCGGACTCTCGTCGAGCACAGCTTCGGGATCGATGCTACCGGTGCCTCGGTGCGGGACATCTCGCGCGCAACTGTCGTAAGGCAAAACGTTGCCAATTCTGCCTGCGCCAAAACCATCATCCGAGCTTGTGCTACGCTAAATTCGGTTCGCCCGCGCCTGCGCAAGCAGCGCAACCCGTAGCTGTTTCTTCGCCGCAACAGCAATTTGTCCCCGCGGCGTCCGCTAATGGCGCTGCCGTATCCTCGATTGCTGTTGCCCCTAGCCAGCCTGCCGATCGAACTGTTATGCAAACGGCCCTGGCTTACGTATCAAACTCGGGCACTAGTGTTAGTGCCACAGCCCGTTTCTTCTTCGACACGGGCGCCTCTCGTTCATTCGTTACCGAACAGAAGTGTCGGGAACTCAATCTGACTGTTACGCGAACTGAGTGGCTTTCTGTGTCGACGTTCCAGAACGCCTGTCCCCAGACCATGGAACACAAAATCGTCGAATTTGTCGTTCAGTGCCGGGACGGAACGACGCTTACGGTTGTCGCTAGCGTCGTCCCGACTATTACGTGTCCCATACTGAAGGTCCCTTTGGGACCTCCAGGCGCTGTCATTCCTGCGTGGGCCTTGGCCGAGCCACCTGTCGACCGCCCAGAGCTCATGAACATTGACATCCTCATTGGCATGGACTATTATTATAGTTTCATTGCCAGTGAGCGCATTCAGGCTGGCCCAAATTTGTGGTTCCTGAATTCGAAACTGGGATTCATTGCTACGGGCCGAATCCCCACCGACGAAACGGGGCCTGAAACGGTGGCGGTCATGTTCCTGAAAACCTTGTCCGCCATCGACCCCGTTGCCAGCCCCACCCTAGACTTGACTAGGTATTGGGAGTTGGAAGAACTTGGCATGCGCGAGAGCCAAGACAAAGGGACATTTGACGAAGAAGCCCTGGAATCTTTCACGTCCACGGTGCAGTTCGTCGACGGTCGCTACCATGTTCAGTGGCCGTGGAAGAAGCCCCTCATGGAGCTTCCAGACAATTATGCTCTGGCTTATGGCCGCCTGAAATCTTTGTGTCGCCGTCTTGGTGACTCGTCTACGACCCGTGAGGCTTATGATGCCGTGTTCCCGGGTCAGCTAGAACAGGGCATAATCGAAGAAGCACCCGTCGTTCCCTCAGGGAACGTCGTGTACTATATGCCGCACCATGCGGTATTTAGCCCTGACAAACCAACCACCAAGTTGCGGATTGTCTTTGACGCTTCATCGAAAGTGCGCAAAGACCTGAACAGCCTGAATGACTGTTTGCACAGGGGTCCCGTGTTCTTGGAAGACTTGTGTGGTCTTTTGTTGCGCTTTCGAACACACCCTGTTGCACTGGTTAACAAAGAAAGAAAAGGACACCCCACAAAAAACAAAAAACAAAGTGACATCGAAAAGGCATTTCTGCAGGTCGGTCTGCAACTGACCGAGCGCGACGCTACTCGATTTCTTTGGCTTCGGGACTCATCTCGACCCCCTACTGGCACAAACCTCGTTACTTATCGCTTCGCTCGTGTGCCATTCGGGGTAATATCTAGCCCGTTTTTGCTAGCAGCCACCGTCGCGCATCACCTAAAGCAGCAAGACTCGGAAGTCGCTCGCCGCATCCTGAGTAACATTTATGTCGACAATGTTATTACGGGTGAAGCTTCTCCTGGAGAAGCCCACCATCACTACTCAGAGGCGAAACAGCTGTTCGCTGGTGCGTCAATGAACTTGCGGGAATGGTACTCCAATTCGACTGAGGTGATCAGTCATATCCCTCCTGTCGATCGGGGGAAAGAGACTGAACCCAAAGTACTGGGCCTTACGTGGAATCCGGAGAGAGATGTCCTAAGGTGCTGCTCTATTCGTCCCGTAGACGTCGATTTGCCCGTGACGAAGCGTCGCATTTTGAAAACCCTACCCCAGGTGTTTGACCCGTGCGGTTTCCTTGCTCCTGTTGTAGTCTTGGGTAAAATGCTTATCCAGGATTTGTGGAAACTTGGGCTGGGATGGGATGAATCTGCACCGCAAAATATTGCAGATACTTGGCGGCGTTTTCTTCCCGAGCTGTCGCGAGCAGCCACTGTCGAATGGCCTCGGTACGTCGGGACCGCGGAATACGCGAACTTTGAACTGCACGCATTTTGCGACGCATCCGTCCGCGCCTGCGCTGCTGTCGTATATCTGCGCCAATGCGAAAATTCGCAGCGATCGACGTCGCATATCGTGATCGCAAAAACGCGGCTTGCCCCTGTCAAACAAAAATTAACCATTCCACGCATGGAACTGGTCGCTGCTGTTATCGGTGCTCGCTTGCTTCAGTTCGTATCGAAGCACTTGAATCTTCAAATCGGCAGCACGTACCTGTGGACTGATTCTCAGTGTGTACTGTACTGGCTGCTGAGAGAACAGGTATCTACGCGATTTGTCGAAAATCGACTGCGTGAGCTACGCGACGTCAAGGGCTTACAATTTCAGTATGTCCCTACTTCTGAGAATCCCGCGGACTTGCCGACTCGCGGATGTGACATTGACACTCTCAGAAACTCTCGCTTGTGGTGGAATGGGCCTCTTTGGTTGACCAAAGGGGTGACACAGTGGCCACGCCAAATTCAAATGGATGTACCTCTCGCTTGGCAAGAGGGACAAAGTCCAAATTTGGAGCAAGCAATTGTCGCTGCTCAGCCAACCTCGCAATCGACAGACAGGCCGATTAATGAGCTGAAATATTCTTCGCTTAGTAAGCTCGTTCGAATTACGGCCTATGTAATTCGGTTTGCTTCGAACTGTCGATCGCCGGTTACCTCGCTTCCCAGAAGCGGGGGCCCGTTGAGTCGGAAGGAACTGTCTCACGCTCTCCAATGGTGGGTTCGATCAGTCCAACAGGACAATTTTCCTGTTCTGGTTCATAACCCTGCAGCCCCAAAGGGCATTTGTCGAAGTTTGGGGATATTCAAGGACAATCAGGGCATACTACGTTGCTCTGGGAGATTGGAATCTACAACGCTGCCTTATGAAGCTAAGTATCCAGCGTTGATGCCCAAATCAGGTCACTTTGTCGATCTGATAGTCATGGACTCGCATCGAAAGGCCCTACACGCTGGGGTTGCTCAGACATTGGCCCTGGTACGACAGAAATTTTGGATCGTTCAGGGTAGAACGGCAGTGAAAAGAGTCCTAAAAAACTGCCGGATCTGTCGTCGGCTGGAAAGTGGGGAGTACAATCTTCCGCCGGTGCCACCTCTTCCCGAACTTCGCGTGGGGGAGGGACCCCTGTTTTCGTATACGGGGTTAGACTACTTCGGTCCCCTATTTGTGCGAGCGGGGGACACTCAGAAAAAAGTCTGGATCTGCTTGTTTATCTGTGCCGTTGTCCGGGCGGTTCATCTCGAAGTTGTTGAAGACATGACCGTCGGACAGTTCTTGCTCGCCTTTCGTCGAT
This sequence comes from Trissonchulus sp. WLG1_4, assembly GCA_030248245.1. Taxonomy (NCBI): domain Eukaryota; kingdom Metazoa; phylum Nematoda; class Enoplea; order Enoplida; family Ironidae; genus Trissonchulus; species Trissonchulus sp. WLG1_4. The sequence goes on from JASANF010008875.1 coordinate 22,415, forward strand.
TCGTTGCATTGTACGGCCCTCCACGGGTGATCGTATCAGACAATGCTAAACAGTTGCACGCAGCATCCAGATTCTTTCGTAAATTGTGGTCCAACGTTCGAGACTCGGAAGCTACGCAAGACATTCTCGTTTCCCACGGTATGGATTGGCGCTTTCTGCCTGAAATGGCACCGTGGATGGGGGGCTTCTACGAGCGGCTTGTTGGTGTGGTGAAAAGGGCCCTCAAAAAGAGCCTCTCGACCTCTTTGGTTACTCTTGCGGAACTTCAAACGGTAGTATCCGAAATCGTTTCGGTCGTGAACTCTCGGCCTCTAGTGTACGTCGAGAGCTATTTGAGCCGTGCACCTTTGTCGCCTATGCACCTGCTCTCTCCTATGAGGAGATTCGGGGGTATTGACTCGGCTAGTCGCGACGACGACCCCGAGTATTTGGCTAATCCTTCACCTCATAGTTTGCGAGTTAGGTGGAAGCGATTGCAAGAAATCGTCGCGCGTTTTTGGCGAACCTGGAAAGCGGAATATTTACTCAGCTTGAGAGAGCGGGTAGCTGCGCATCGGCAGCGTGGCACGACTCCTTGGCACCCTTCGGTCGGCACAGTTGTGCACATCAAGGAGAACCTACCTCGAGCATCTTGGCGTCTCGGACTCATTCAAGAATTACATTCGAGCTCCGACGGTCGCATCCGTTCCGCGACGGTTCGCACAAGTGCGGGATCTGTCCTGCGTCGGCCAATAAAGCTGCTCTACCCTTTGGAGTTGGGAGACGACTCTGTTTCAACAACAGAAAATGCAGCTTCCAATGGTTCTCCTCCCATAGGGAGGACACCGCGTAAAGCTGCCGTCGATGCTCGACGAAAATGGCAGCTGTATTCTCGTGACTCTGAAGATGAAGAAGTCTAAGCATCATTCCTTTGAGGAATGTTGCAAGCTGCCTGCCTCCATGGCTTACTTATTGCTCCATTTGACGGGAACATTTCTCGATTACTCGCTAATTGTATTTGAGAGTTCCTTCTCTCAGAGAAGGTCTCCTCTGCCTTGGTCACATATTTGAAATGACAAAACCTTTTGAACTTGGATAACTTGACTTCGAAACTGCCATGACTATTTGGACCCTCTGCGCCCAACCTCCCCTGGGGAGTGTCGGGAAAACCCCGATATTGTGCGTGCTCATGTATTCTACCTAGTTGGTGTCGGTGTGCGTATAGGTGTCTGCCGGAGCTGTACGTATATATGCATGTTGTATATGCATGCATATATACGGACAGCTCATTTGCATATTGCGGCCGTGTTCGTATGCATTTGTTTTTCGTCTGGGATTTATTGTCGTTTGAATACTGAATTATTTGTCATTTTTGCAACCGTATGGATTGTTGTGGATCGTCTGGGTGTTTTGGTTAGTTGCGGGTGTTGAAGTTTGTGTAGCCTTTTGGTTTGCACTTTTGGTGATCTTGAATAGTAGTTTATTATTTCGAGGTTTTGCCTTCTAGTTTTTTCATAGTGCTTATCGCACCTTTTGTCGGTGGGTTTTTGGTGTGGTGAAACTAGTTAATTTGTATTGCCTTTCTTGTATTGAATTCGGTTGGACTGACAGTCGTACTAATAAACTGTTTATGTCCACTTCGTTTCGTGTGTCCTTATCTTTTGTATCGTTGTGCGCGCGTTGATTATTACGGATTGACTATGCATTATGATGGTACTTTCGTGCATTGGGACCGCACTCTTCCCATAGGAAAGGGAAAGTCCCCTTAACTGTATCAACGGGAAATACTGTGTGGGCCCAACCCCTTTTATACAGTCCACTTGGTTTGTCGATGGGCCCAAATTTCCCCACACAAACCACGAATTCACTAAAATGTCATTTTCTTAATGGCAAAACAGCTACAACGGTACACTAATAGTGTATATATTAAGCAAATAAACTGCCAACAATGCACTTATGTACACATACTACACATGGTGTCATGAGAGACAAACCCACAGAGTCGCAGCCCCCAGAAAAAAATTGCATAAAATCTTTGGTTGTTTGGTCGAATTTGGTTAATTGGAGACGTATCAGACATTTTTTTCAGCAGACAGGAAAGGTAAATCGAAACCGGGAACGTCACATCACGGTGTATTAGACAAGTCAATGCAGCATAATGTAAAATCATGTACACATGCATCGGCTTTGATGAAGGATAATAATAAGGATAGGCAAGCCACAACATTGAAATGTTCTTGGGGTAGCAGGAGCAGCCCCCAGAAAAAATGGAAATTTTTCATTTTTAGGACAAATTTGATCAACAGGAGTTTCAACTTTTGGTTTCCGTTTTTACATGTGCGACGCGCCTTTACGCGTGCTGCATTGCGTATAAAATTGAGAAAATAGTAGAACCTAAAATTCACTTATTCAGGTAGCCCCCCCCCACAAGTCAATGACTAGGATCAACATATATTCAGAACAAAAAATTCATATCGCTGTCAACGAAACCGAAATAACTACCGCGATACAATAGAGCACACTCAGATGACACTGTTTTTACGCGGCGGCCTCAGCCGCCGCGTATATACTATAGTGCAATCGTCTTCTATGATTGCATATACTTCTACTGTAAAACTGGAGGCAGTTCATGAAAAAGCACTGTTTGTGTGGGCGTGTGTATCAGTTTGGGCATTATATGCGCTATATGCATTACGTAGGTAGGTAGCTACATGAGACTGCTGATTTCCAACGCCGCTTGTGCGAGCGTGTGTCAGATCATACATAACATGTACGTCTACAAGAATTTAATCTCATTGAGTAATGTTGCGAGTTTGCGACAAAACCTGTTACGAGAATGTTCCGTAGATTATTTATTAGTGCGTTAAATCCAGCACATGTCAGACTTCAGATGCCGTTGCCAACCATGCGGGTTCGGCCTTGGATGTCAATGAGCTTCTGCTTCGTGACATATTATCATCTGAATAACTAAGTGGATACAGAAACTCTGAATTCCACTAAAACAATTTTTATTCTACGGAAAGGCAAGTTTTTTCTACATTTGAAATTATTTTAAAATGAAAACAGAGAAATGGTGTACCGGACACGATAGTCTATATGTTTAGTATGTAACAAAGTATGAAGTTAATTCACCAAACTTTATACGGCGTGAGCGGCTGCAACGCTGCAGCTGAGGTTGGCACGCGATTGCTAGCTTGCATATTATGCATCGTCAATAGGGCTCAACCACGATACTATCTTTAAATGTATTTACGTACTTTTCGAATACAAATTGATCCGAAAAAATCGCTACTGCTAAGAATGTGAAGTCTCCGCTGAGACTAATTTAGTTTAGATGCATTATTTGACTGTAGCTACAAATGGAGCAGATTTATAACGGTAAAATGTCACATATGAGTCTTTCGGATATATGAACGTTTTAACCAGTACACTGCTGGTTAGTGGCTAGAAACTTATTTAACACAGAGAGTAGTCATGTTCAATTATAAAAGTTGGCATCAAAATATTTTGGTGCCGCGTTTTATATTCGAAGAATATCCTCAGCACTGCAAGCACGTCGCATCTAATTCTATCTAAAATAAATTTAACTCTACTCGCAAAACGTGCTTGTTTTAATGTAGGACACGCTGCAACCACGCTGCAACCGTTAAGTAACCTCGGATACATGTACACGCTATGTTTAGAGTGAACACGGTTACCCGCGTGTAGCACGGATGCGTAACCGTGCCCAGTCCTAGTTATTCCTATACCTACTCAACATGCAATCAAGGCACATAAGAAGCCGAACCAAGTTTACTGACCAAATAAAAACCAATACAGGAAAATAAATTCAGTAGAGATAAATATATACTTCATCCATTTATATATGTCGGGCCCAGAAACAAAATAGCCACAGCAGCACATAACATAACTGCCAATCCAAACTAAAACTGAACCAAAGACGGTGTTGACTGTTGGAGGACTTGAACTCACAAAATGCTCAAACTGCCTTCTTTTCCGTAAAAATTTCAAATTTTCTTCGAAAGTCGGCAACTTTTATGCTCTGCTGCAGCAGGTTACAGCCATGAAAACAAAAAGGCAAATTTATGGTTTCATTTGGTTTAAGGACACCTTTTTTCACATCAGCAAAAAGGGGCTTGTCCAGCTAACTTCGATAGGTCAAATCTGACTGTCCCAGACGAGATTTCCGCCCCCCCCCAAACTTCCGCAATCACGTTTTGTGGTCATAAATAACCTGTGCATTCGCACTACTGTTAGCTTGACTTAACTTCAGTGCATTTGTACGTAACCAGTGTCGAAATATTGCTCTTATTCAAAACTGGATTGGCTACTAGAACCGCAGTTGATCACAATTACGCAGCTAAACTTGCAACGCTGATCAAAAAATGCAACAAACTGCCAAATTTTCGGATCCTACTTCAATCACGCGTTACGCTGAGTATACGCAAAACTAAGCTAAGGCTTTTCACTTATCTTCCAGAAATCATCAGTAGCTATGCTAGTCAAGGTAAACAGATGCACTCGTTATAAATTCTGAAGCCCCACAGCAGTTTAGTAAACAATTACCAAACAACACACACACACACACACACATATATATATATATATATATATATATATATATATATATATATATATATATATATAATATATATATATATATATATATATATATATATATATATATATATATATATATATATATATATATATATATATATATATATATATATATATATACAAACAAAAATAAACCCAGCTTTAAGGAACAAAATTTGAGAAATGTTGGCTTCTGTGTGTGATTTTACAGAGCGCGTCTGCCTATCAATAGGGGAACATCTCGAAGTGCCTAGCTTTCCTAGTAGTTCAGCCACTACAATGTAATCATAGTAATACTACTTGACTCAGTCACACTCTGCAGTAGTTAGATTCTTACAGTAGTTTTTACTGCCACGATCACACAAGAGGCTCGTTCCTAGTAATTCAATGCAGTAAAAAGTCTATATCCATATCCATAGGCGATTTAGTGCACAGATGCGTATCCAACAAAAACGGCTCTGGCAGACAAAATACTATAAAACCAGCTTACCAGCTGTACACCACACTAAGCTAGAGAACAAGCTATGCCGTTCTACTATATAATATAATGCAGTAGATATTTCTCATATACATATTTTATATATAAGTGTAGTCTACATACAGTTATATTACGTATTATAATATACAGCAATTTCATAGTATACAAAAATTAAGCAAGTTTTTTTGCGAAATGGCATATACGTATATACATTCAATTGAAATAATACAATTTAACTATACATTTTACTACAGCAAAATATAGTGTGTACATGTCTCGCTAAGTGTTTTTGCTTTTGTGCTATTTCACAAAATAAAAATTACTACAGTACACTTGAAAAATAGAACAAAGTGGGTAAAATATTAGATAGAAAAACTGTCTCCACTGCACATAATATAGCCATTTTTCAATACAATTACATGCAATACATGCATACTTACATAGGCATCTCTCGATTTCTATAAGACAGCATAATCAGATGCCAGAAATGTCTGGAAAACGGAGTTATATTTCTGCCAAAATCTCCACAGAAAACAACTAATCAGACTTTCACACATCAGAGTGAAAATTAAGAAATTCCGAAACTACCAATACCCATTTATATATTATTTACAACAGGATCATTACTAGCACAATCACAGGATCACTATCTAAACTAATTCAGTAAGCTGACGATACGGCGTTGACACGCAGACAGATAATGATCACAGACGGGGGGGGGTTAATTCAGTAGAAGCAGGAAACTTGCGCGATTCGCAGTTTCTAACCGATTTTCCAAGAGGTTGCGTTTCAGATGCAGAGATAATGGTCCAGAGCAACAGGGGGACACAACTACACTGCTTTTTGCGTCTCAAAACAAAACGCAGCACAGGAAATATAAATACCAAGCACTGCCCGCAGCAATGAAAACAAGGATATAGGCAGGGGCGTAGCCAGGGGGGGGGGAATGGGGGAATTCCCCCCCCCCGAAATTTTTTCCGACTGAAATTTTACACAAGGGTCCCCCCTTTGGTTTTTATGGTCCGGCCGGAAAATTTTTCGATACGTCTCCAATTGACCAAATTTGGCCTAAAAATCAAAAATTTTTTCAATTTTTCTTCTGGGGGCTGCCGCCCCCAGACCCCTGCAACCTTGTGGCTCAATGTTTCTTGCTTTTGTGTTCCAATACAGCGTGTGCGTGTGTATATGGGTGCATTGTACACTATTTAGTTGCTTAATACACTGTTTAATGTACCTTTTTAGCTGTTTTATCGTAGCAAAACTGACATTTTTGGTGAAATTGCGGCTCTAACTGTCAAAAATCTTCTTACAGTTTTCAAATTTGCTAGCTTATGGACCCTTGTCGGTCCAGCAGTTTTGTAGTTTTCGGTGTTTTGAGATACAATTTTACTTTTTATGCCTCTCTGGTCAAAAAATTTGCGTTGTTTTTGAACAAAATATGCTAATATGTGTCGTTTTGTGCGTTAAAATTGCAATTAAGTGCATTTTAGCACATTTCAAAAAATTGAAAAGTCATTCCCCCCCCCGAAATTTTTTCCTGGCTACGCCACTGGATATAGGTACAGTAGTAATTATTTCACACAAATTGTATAAACAAGTGGTATATATATATGTCATAATCATTTGCACAAGTCAAGTATGAAATTCGTGTTATTGTTATGTTTATAAAGTATATATACATATAATTAAAAATTTCCAAATATTCACTATGACAGTTACATAAACTACCCGGCACAGTTCAAGTTGCTTAAAATGAAAAAATAATGATCAAAATCAAATTTAAACTAAATTTTGAAAGCTGCTCTATAGACTAATTAATATTAGAAATTTAAAAAGTTATTGATTATGACTTTTGACACTGTTTAATTTTATTTGTGAATCATAATAAAGTAACATAAAACATACCCAAGAATTTAAGAAACAGTTAAAAAAGACCATAAAAAATGATGACCAAACACACATACAATATGTTACCACCGGATATAATATAAACAGCAATAGACATCAACTCCTCCAAAAATATATATTGGCCCAAAATAAACAAGACTTCATTGCAAGTCCTGGTGAGTGCGGTAATCCAAATGGACAGGCAAAGAAAAGCATAAAAGACCATTTTTTTCATCTGGACAGATTAAAGTAGAGATATAATTTACTAGGTGCATCACAGCTGGGCTGAAATCACATTATAGGTGCCGGTGGTGGTCCTGGAGGATCCTGAAAATGAGATTAAATTAAGGTGGCGCTCAGGGGAACCGACTTTGGCGTTTAATTTTTTTCAGCGACATTTTTGACCATAATGTCTTGAAGGAAAGTTGTTCAAAATGAAAACAGCTTTCATTTGATGTGCATATTGTGATAAAATTTTTTTTTTAATTTTTTGGACAATTTTGTAGCCGTAGCAAAAAAAATTTTGTTTTCCATATAAAATGATTACTCATATCATTGAAATATGCTGTTTCTTAGCTTTAAATTGATGTATTAAACTTAAGAATACGTTGAAGTTTTGCTGAGTTATTTAGCCGTGAAAATAGCAAATCCAAAATGAAAAACCTACAAAGCTGATAAATCTTCGAAAATGTTAAATTTTTGATTTATTTTCTTAAAAAATTGAGTATGGCTTTTTGTAACTTTTTCAATGGAAATATGCAGTCCTAGGAAAGGTCTAATTTTTGAAAAAGTGAAACGTGTGGGCAAACCTTACATTTTTGCGTAGCGAAATCGACTACTTTTTTTGGATCTGGGTCCCAGCTGCCGTTTGCGATTGAGTTGAAAATTTGCACAATGAAAGAAAGAATATAAATGCAGACGTGAAAGTTTTTCGATTTTCAAATTTTGGCCCGCAGCACTTTTTGTAGTCGCTCAAACACAACTGATTTTTGAAAAATCGATTTTATGCAAAATCAAAAATTAAAATGAAAAATCGAAGATCAATCACGTCTAGATTTTTGAGAGATCTTTCTATTGATACCAAGATCATCAAAATCGGTTGAAGTTTCGCTGAGCTAGGTCAAAAACAAAATTAGTGTGAATAGGAAATTCGACATGGTCATAAAATTTGACGCATTCACATTGAAGTGCTAAACTGCATTGTAAATAAGTTTTTATGATGTCTCTTTGATATACAATTAAAGTGGTATTGCTATTTATTGCAAGAGCTGAGCGCCAAACATGAGTTTTATTGCTGAGCGCTACCTTAAGAATTAAAAAATAAAAACTTTATTCGATATTATCACAGATTTCGACAGTTTGCTTTTAGATTACTAAAACGTCCTCTAGCATACATGGATGAGAGGGGGGATATGGGGCACCCCCTCCACAAAATCGAAGGGCCGGGAAGAGGGTAACTGAAATTTGGTCAAAATTTAATAAAAATAGCACTTTTTGTGTAAATTTAACAAAATTTTACAAAAAATAGGGCAGTTTTGGTCGATCAGGAGAGGAGGGTCCCTAAAATTTGGCCGGAGAGCCCCCCAAATTTTGACCTTAAAAACAACCAGCGTAAGCGCAGGTAAAAAATGGTAAACCTTTTAGTAGTTTAATCAAGTGCACGTGGTCAAGCATACGATTTGGTATTTACACGTATATATGTATATACATAACTCAAGCATGGTGCTTACTGCTTATACTTCTACCACTGGCGGTCCCAGACTTCAATTTCGGGGGGGAGGGGAGGTCTGGAGAATTTTTTCACTTTTCATAATAGCGTTTATCTTTTTATAGCCGCAGCCATATCAAGGGCAATGAGATGAGTCTGTTTGTAGTAAAAATCAGTGGTGTACCCAGAAAAACTGGAGATTTTTTCCAATTTTTAGGCCGAATTTGGTCAATTGGAGACGCATCACGCATCAGAAAAATTTTCCGGCCGGACCATAAAACCAAAGGGGGGACCCTTGTGCAAAATTTCAGCCCCGAGCCGCCCCCCCCCCTGGGACCGCCCCTGACTTCTACTAATCTTAACAATCCATGACGAACACTGCTAATTTTTCGCTTTCTGACATTAATATTATAAATTTAAAATGGTTTATGACTGAGTCGCAAATAATGCTGACCATATGGTACAAACATATTTTTGAGCCAGAGGTTTTCCATCCTAATCGTTCGCAAAAATGTGGCAAACATACATCATCATTTCTAGGCTTTCCATCAGTTGGTCGACGCAGCGAGGCCGGACGCATGAAGAAGAGTGTGAGAGCCGCAATAGCCCAGACCATCATGACCATGAACATCGTATTGGATGCGTCAAAGCTCATGCCGCCCTGCACCGGTGGGAGGGGCCCTGCAATTGAAATAATTATAAAATAAGTGCCGTAATAGGACATAAAGTTCGCGCTAACTACATCTCGGTTTACTCAAGCTAGTCTTCACCAATATTATCAGACGTACAGATTATTATTATTATTAATGACCAGACGTACAGATAAACATGTTTGCTCTCAATAAAACTATACGACATTTGTATGACACGTTTAGACGTTTAGTTGTAAATTTATATCCTATATGAATTTCTGAAATTATAGCTTTTCGCGACAAGCTGTCATGCGTTGTATATACCATGTATTAAGTATTTTAAGTATTTTAAGGTCAACATACCATCCTGCACACATTCAGTGTCGGTGCAATAGCTTTGTGAACTCCGAAGCTAAAAATAGATATTTATGTATCACCATAATGTGTGCATAACACTACATACACATAGACTGGTCTAAAATTCGAACCAGGTTGGACTTTATTACACTATTAGAACGAACACTTGAGTGTCTTAACTCCCACGGTGACTGCGTTATGGTTGATATGCCATGGTGAAACTGCACATGTTAAAACTATATATATATATATATATATATATATATATATATATATATATATATATATATATATATATATATATCAAAACCTCTAACCCAACTGCCTGAACCGTACCGGACTCCGGTCGATCCCTTATATATATATATTATATATATATATATATATATATATATATATATAAATATATATATATATATAAAATATTATATATATATATAATCTGCCTACATGGTGCACCCACTATGATATCCACCCGCCTTCATGAAAGTATTATACTGGCAGTGATATACCACGCTCACACTAATTTGCGTGTACTCTGTATTCGTTAATTCAAAACACGCACCAAAGAGAGAAGTCTTCGCATTGCAGCTTCATGACTGAAGACACATTCGCAAGGATCGAAACCGTCTGCCATTGTCTTGCTGTATATTGCTGATTAATAGCCGCTAACAGTACGATCAACAATAATACACAAGAATGAGCACAACAGCGCACGTTCTTTTATATATTTTTTAGCTTCTGAATGCCTGAAAGTAATGACACTTAAACAGACCTGCAAATTGCGACAGCACAAAATTTTGGGTATACAACCCCCTTCTCTAGTTGCAGCACACCTCCCCTGAGACTACTAATATTTTCTCGCCCTACCCTAAGACGCATCATTTATATACATTTTTCTAGTCAAACATTAACGATTTGAAAATTTGGTCTACAAATTTTCGCCTACAAAATCCCGCTTACTCAACAACAGGGTACTCAAAAAAATTCAAAAAAAACGCTAATTTTTGGTGAAATATCAGCCGGCGTATGGGCCAAAACCGCAAAACACAACACTTTGCGGCCAAATAAACGGTTTTAATGATGTTTAACACATGTCCTTACCCCAGGTCAGTTAACTTTTGTAGCAACAGTGGTCGACACCAAAAAATAATCGTCAAACAAAATGGGAATTTTACTCCGCAATTGGGTTTTTTCGTTTTTTCCCGTACAAACTTAAGGTTGCCACTGGTCAACCCAACGGAGTTAACCCTTTCGTCTACCGGGGGAACGGGGGCTGCTACGCGGCACAAATCTATTATCCGAGGGTTGGGGGATCCAAACGCTGAGTGGGGTAGGTTCTCTGGCCGCAGGCCCAGCTCAAATCTTTCATTCGAGGATTGGGAAAGAGGAGCGGGAGCGGCCGAACGCTGAGGCAGGTGTGGCCGCACGCCCCACTCACCATGCCACTGGTTTGGGGGGCTGCCTCGTGGTTTCACGCCTCGTGGATTTTTTAGTACCTAAGCCTGAGCCTACGCCTGATACAAAGCTTAAGCCCCATACCAAGCCTAAACCCTAAGTCCAAGCCTAAAGCCCAAGCCTAAATTAGGGACCAGTTTGCATTTGGTCAAAAATTAGACGTTTCTGGTAAATTTGGATCAAGTGCAGTTGGGAGGGGGAATAATAGTGGACCTATTTTTTGGAGTAGAGCACCTTGAGGGAAGCATTTTTTGTAATAGAACCCCTATCCACAAATTTGGATTTTCTGAGCTATGACCCCTTGAATATTGCATTTTCAGTGTTTTTGGAAGTGAACGTAGGCCAAAGTTCGAAGCGAAAAATGGCTATAATCTTTGTTTTTGGATAGTTTTGAGTGCGTTATGATGTTTTAAGGCATCGTCTAGGCTTAGTTGGCAGGATTCTCTAGGCTAAGCTGGCAGGATTTATTCTGAAAATTTCGATTTTTTATTGCCTGAGCCTGAGCCTAAGCCTCAACCTAAGCCTAAACCTAAGCCTGATACTAAGCCTAAGCCCCATACTAAGTCTAAGCCCTAAGCCTAAGCCCAAGCCTAAATTAAGGCAAAGTTTGAATTTGTTCAAAAATTGGACGTTTCTGGCGAATTTTTCGGCAGGAAACCGGTCAAAGAGCCTTTGTTTTGATTCTAACAAATTGTAAACAATAATGTGACACCATTTAGACACGATTAAACCGGAAAAAACAAGAGCTTCCGAAAAAAATTGCGAAAACGTCGCTCACTGAGGATTCAGATTTCGGGGGCTCGTATCTCAGAAAATCCAAAAAATGAAATAGGGGTTCTAGTAGCAAAAATGCTTTCCAGAAGGTGCTCTACTCAAAAAAATAGGTTCACTATTCCCCCCCCCCAACTGCATTTAACCCGTAAAGTTGGCCATTGTAAATTTTCGGAAGGAACGTGGTCAACGTGCCTTTGTTTTGATTTCAAAAAATTGTTAACATTATTTCGACTCCGTTTAAACACGCTTAGAACGTAGAAAACACGGGTTTTTGAAAAAAGTTGCGAAAACGTCCCTCATTGAGGCCTTGAGGGTTAGATTTCGGGGCGGCATATCTCAGGAAATCCAAAAAATAGGGGTTCTTGAAGCAAAAATGCTTCAACCAAAGTGATCTACTAAAAAAATAGGTCCACTATTTTCTCCCCAACTGCATTTGACCCAAAAAGGGCTTTGTTTTGAACTTGAAGCTTAATTTATACAAATTTTTAACTCAACGGTCGGGTTAAATGCAGTTGGGGGGGAAAAATAGTGGACCTATTTTTTTGAGTAGAGCACCTTGGGGGAAGCATTTTTGCTTCAAGAACCCCTATTTCATTTTTTGGATTTTTTGAGATATGACCCCCCGCAATCTGAACCCTCAGTAAGGGACGTTTTCGCAATTTCTTTCCGAAGCCCTTGTTTTTTCCGTTCTAATCGTCTCTAAATGGTGTCATATTATTGTTTACAATTTTTTAGAATCAAAACAAAGGCTCTTTGACCGGGTTCCTGCCAAAAAATTGGCCAAATTCGCCAGAAACGTCCAATTTTTGACCAAATTCAAACTTGGCCTTAATTTAGGCTTGGGCTTAGGCTTAGGCTTAGGCTTAGGGCTTAGGCTTAGTATGGGGCTTAGGCTTAGGCTTAGTATCAGGCTTAGGCTTAGGCTTAGGTTCAGGCTTAGGCTTAGGCTCAGGCTTAGGCAATAAAAAATCGAAATTTTAAGAAAAAATCCTGCCAGCTTAGCCTAGAGAATCCTGCCAACTAAGCCTAGACGATGCCTTAAAACATCATAACGCACTCAAAACTATCCAAAAACAAAGATTATAGCCATTTTTGGCTTCGAACTTTGGCCTACGTTCACTTCCGAAAACACTGAAAATGCAATTTTCAAGGGGTCATAGCTCAGAAAATCCAAATTTGTGGATAGGGGTTCTATTACAAAAAATGCTTCCCTCAAGGTGCTCTACACCAAAAAATAGGTCCACTATTTCCCCCCCCCCCCCCAACTGCACTTGATCCCAACGGTCGACACTCATGACTCAACGTCAGCATTTTCAACTTAACTTTATCCATAAAATGAACTTTAACTTAACCTTACCTGTAGCAGGTTAGAGTAACCTAACTGTAATTACTGTAAGATAATATTGAGAATACGGCCCGAGCTCAATTTTAACCAAAAAATTTTTAGCCAAAAATAAGAACCCAATCCGAACCTTTCATGAAGTAAAAAAGGTCCATTACTTGTATTCCCTTATTTTTTGGGCCTTAAGCAAGATAAACTTAACTGTATATTCTTAAAAAAACAAAAAGTACATAAAAACGACTTTCAGCTGTACATTCGAGAACATAGGGCTTTCAGATCCGCTGCAAGAACAAGCGCTTTCACATTAATTGCTTCAAAAAATTGCATCATGCATAAGCCAGAGTATAATCGCCACGTTGACACGAAAGTAATGACCGTTCTGAAGAGTCCAGCTTGAAAATTGCTAGACATTTCGCATATTCTGCGCAGTCATTCAGTTAAAAAAACGTATCTGTTTCGACATTAATAGCTAATGACATAGTCCGCCATAGTATTAGTCACAGTTCGACATTTAATGACATAGTCCGCCATAGTATTAGTCACAGTTCGACATTTGATTACAATAACGTTGTTCCCTGTTCGTGGGCGTGCGCGAAATGACCAAGGTTTTGAATTTATTTTCCTACTTTAATAATTTCAAAAAAAGACCTCTTCTAACGAAAATTTTGTTCGTCATTTAACGCCCAGCCATGGCCTCAGAAGTTGATGTGTTAGTTTCAAGTATACATAATTTCTTCAATAACATTACAAATAGCTAATAATAATGCCTAAAATAGCGCATATAGCACTATTTTTATCGTAGCGCTTATAGCGTCTTGATGTGCTATCACTGCTATCTTGATATTTGCGCTATATTTTAACTAGATAAGAAAAATGCCCTGCGGGACGCTGGTAACATAATAGGCCAATTGGCATTACCCATTTCGCTTTCAGATATATAAGAACCAAAACTGACGCTGAAAAATGTCCTGTTAAAAGTCAGGAAACTAGAGCATTTTGACTGAGCAAAAGGCCGACTGCTGCGCCCTATTATTGCGGGCACCACGATTGTGTAAATGGAACTATTGGGCTTAGTCTTTACTACACAGAACGGTGTTAAAAGTTTCGGTCTCTAAGGCCAAATTTTGAGGACCCTGCGCCCTCATTGATCAGAATCCGTACATTTTGAGAAAATTACGACAAGTGCCATTTTTGTCCACTTTTGCTCAAATTTTATAGACGCTGTCTTGCCTCTAGCGTTTAACAATAAAAAGAATTGATGCCCATGGCCCGTCCCAACCCTTATACAGTTCTGGATACATGTAGACAAAAATTTTCAAAAACAGGGTGTGGCATACACAAACCGATTGCTGCAAAAGATTTCTCGGAGGAGTGCATACAGCAAACGTATATACAATGTATGTTCTTACAGAAATTTGCACTACATGTATGCATGCACTTACATTTACATTTGCATTTAGAGCAACTATAATACAGATTTGAAAAAGTGTGCCCAAAAGTATAATAAGCGGATAGGTATACTACGACCTCGATTTGCTGTCACAACCGCGCCGATATCATAATAAGCCGCGCTCGGGCCCATTACGCGGGATTAACAAACTGGCGCTTAATGCCGACGCCGGGCCATTTGTTAAGCTTAGGTATATATGGTTTTTGTTTGGTTTATTTAAAAAAATCTGCAATACATATTAAATAATACAGAACAGGAACATACTATGCTTAGTAAGTATATGCAACTTCTGTCAATGGATGTATCCTGTTGAGCAAGAAAGATCTGATATCACTAATCGATTTTGTCCGCAATAATAGGGCGCAGCAGTCGGCCTTTTGCTCAGTCAAGATGCTCTAGTTTCCTGACTTTTAACAGGTCATTTTTCAGCGTCAGTTTTGGTTCTTATATATCTGAAAGCAAAATGGGTAATGCCAATTGGCCTATTATGTTACCAGCGTCCCGCAGGGCATTTTTCTTATCTAGTTTTCATAATTTTTCGGCTTCAGAAATTAAAAGTATGTAATAAAAAGACGTGCACAGTCACTAAAATTTTTCGCTTTGGAAAGAATCATCGGTGAAAAGCGTAAAGACAGTCGATTACAGTCAGACTATCTGCTTGAGTTAACGGCTGATCTCTACCCTCAAGCCAAAGATGTGTGGCCCAAAGATACAACTTTCTCTTGGAGAGATTGGTGGTTGCAAGGTCAGACAGATATCACATTTTACTCAACAAGGGCCTATTTCTCCACAGGTTAAAACGGACTGGACATTTTTAGTCAGAGGTTTAGGAATGGCAATTGGGTTAAACGGACTAAACTAGTTAAAATAAGTCAGCGGCTTAAGGACGTAGTTTCGCGAAAGCAGTCGACTTTGCATGGCTGTAAAGCTTGTTCAGTTACATGTTCAAAACTGTTCTTTCTATAATTTCAAACTTCAAAGTATATGTTAATGCAAATAATTTTGCCAAGTTTCAGCAAATTGGTCCAGCTCCAGCATACAGTTTGCAATAAAGTCGCAAAATGATTATTTGGTACCAAACAGCATTGTACTAGTTTCTCAGTGAACATCTGCTTTGGCGACACTACCACCTTTAATTCAGTCTGACGCTGACCTCATTCCGATTTAGAGGATTCAGCGCTGCTAAACCTGTTATCCAAAGTTCCATGATTTAGCCAATTTAGCGGATTTAGCGCGCGCCTAAATCCGATAAATCCAATAAATTAAAATAATTTTGGATAAGCGTTTTTACTAAATGTGTTAAATCCTAAATCTGCTAAAACTGCTAAATCCATGAATTTTGGATAACACTTTCAGACTGTTGTACTGTACAACTTGACTTTGCGCATTCGGGTCACTAATCATTTCTGCTTGTAACTTTGGTTATGCGCAACCGTTTTGAACGTTCGACACACAAATCAAAAGTCCTAAAATGGTTCGAGTGCGTGAGTAGGTAATTATTTCGGATATAGGGTAGGAATAACTGGATAGCTTTAAAAACTTCTTGTGTTTACTAATTTTGCAACTTAGGTATTTATCTAAACGTAATTCACTCCCTATTATATATATTCGTAACATTCATACATAGGCGAGGGGCGGATAGGGGGTTTTTCCCCCAACCCGACCTTGCTTCCCCCCCAACCCGACCTCGCTTCCCCCCCAGAAATGTCGGCTCCCCAGGTCGGCTCGCATTCCCTCGTACTAGGTAAAATTTCAAAAAAAAAGGCACGTAGGAACCCCCCCCCAGATTTCCTCAGCTGCACGTGTGTGGTACATACAGTCAATGTACAAAAAGTTAACTAAAAGAAAAAGAAAAAATTTATTTGTTCAAACAGACGTTTCTCGTCTCTCCATCAAGTTACTGACTTGTTTCGAGTCGACACATTTTTGGTGAGCGGACGTGAAAAAGAATAACCGTTGGGCTACCGCGATTCTGCGAGGTTTTCGTTATTGGGATTTATAAACTCTGACGGTGGTACAACTTCGCTGTGAATTAAAGATATAAATTTTTAACGCAAAGAATTGGAAAAAAACTAGAAATTGAGATAGTAATAACAACGCAATAAAACCTATCGCTTATACGATCTATATATGTATATACGTATGTTGTACGTCATGTGACTGTATCTACGTATATAAGGACATTTCAATTTGAAAGTTTATGAAGCAACAAACTCGATAAGTCAAATTACGTTCACCATAGTATCAAATTTAAAACAGCAAAAATAACGAGTGATTTCACAACTAAACAAGTAAATCTAGTTTGTAAATTATCGCACGTAGTATGCACATAGGTAATATTGCTTCTAACAACTGAACGGAATAGTTGGTCAATTTGACCGTTTTCACAAGATGAGTTAAAAAAGAAGTTTTTTCAAGTTTTCTCAGCGAAGCGATGGCGGTTTACCGCGAAAATAGGAGAAAAGTTATGGCATGACAATCCGCATCGATTGAGCCAAATGTGACGAAAAACGGCTCGATAGATGCTGAGAAAAGTTGGCTGAAAAAAGTAAAAAGAGACGCGAAGTTTTTTAAAAATTTTCAAGAGTTATAACTTTCTTTATACTCAACCAATGAACTTGGTTTTTGCGACAATTATGTGTTTTTACACATACTACCAGTGTACTAAGTTTAAAACTGTGGCGTGTACGTTAACTGGCGCTATTTGTCGATTTGCATCCTAAAATGTCGCATTCACCTGATTTTATCCTATTATAGGTTTGGCGCTATCGCGCCAAACCTGATATCGGCCACCAGAACACAAAATCGGAAAATCACGGTAGGTAAATCTTCTTTTATTTATTGAGAGAACGTATGGCGTATACGTGATAAAAAGTATTAATATTTTTAATACAATAGTAAATACTAAATAGCACGAAATAGCGCCTAGCAAAGCTGTGTATATTGTGTATTTTGTAGTAATATATTATGTATTGGTATATATTTGGGTATAAATTTTGTGGGCAAAATTCATAAGTGTGGAGTGGAAGAGCCCTCCCGGGGTTAAAATTCTGCCAAATCCTCTCAAAATTCACCCTACTCCCACCTCCAACACCCCACCTGTGTCAGCTTACGGTTTTCTCGCTTCTTGCCTAATTGTGCATGAGCACAATTAAGTGAGGAGGGGGAGATCTGTAAGGCTTCACTTGGGAGAACCCCCTTCCTCCCTTATCACACTCCACTTACCTTTTATATTTTTCACTGTATGAATTTACGCTCAAGTATATTTCATCGTTATATACCTACTTACATTGTCTTTTTTCTATGCAATGCAAAAAGTGGTCTGGCTTGTTTTACTGTAAAGTAGACGTGTGCGACAGTCTTAGAGATCGGCCGGGGCCAGTGGCGGGCCGCGGGCCTACCGGGCCGGCTCCGGGCCGATTCCCAGCAAACAGCGGGCAGCAGCCGTGCTGACTGGGCCGACTGCAACGGCCCCGGGCCGGCCCGCTGCCACGCGGCCCGGGGCCGGTGGCGGGCCGCGGGCCGATGCCGGGTCCGGGCCGCGTGTTTCCATAGTGCACAACAATAGGGCACTATGAAAAGTGCACAGCGATTAGGCACTGCACTGGAAATATGCACACCGTTTGGACCCCAGAAAAGTGCACAGCGTTTACGCATCGTAAAGAAAAGTGCACAGCGATGAGGCACCAGTGCGTAGCATAAGTTCATAGATGTGTATGTAATAGCGTATTAGCTATGTACACAACATATCAAGCAGACAAAACATTTACGTCTTTTGATTTGTTCAGCAATTTAACAAGCACGTTTTGCGAGTAAGTTTAAATTAATTGTAAACAGATTTTGTTCCGGCATGCTTACAGTGCCGAGGATGTTCTACTAATATAAAACGCGGCACAAAAATTTTCAAAGCAAGCACTTCTAAAATGTCAAACTACAAAATGTTTCTCTTTAATGTCAATTTTTTCTAAAAAGTTAGTTAGTTTCAGATAGGTCGATAGGTTGAAAGATAGGTCACTGTTTTTATATATTCTAAAAATAAATAATAAATAAAGAAATAAATAATAAATAAATAAAAATAAAAAGCAAACGCACCGAAAATTTAAAATATTTTTTGTAATTAAAACCCTCTAAAAATGTCCACAGGTGAAATTTCGAAAAAGTGAGAGACATGCCTGTGGATTTTGACCTTTACAGTACTGTCCTAAAAATTCCTGCTCAGGCGTCACTTATAACTTGAGTACTGGTGGCGCAAAGTTTACATAGAAATCACAAAAACCTCGAAAACGCAACTACCACCTTAAATACACGGTGAAAACGTACGCAGTCGATCCACAAAATATTCCACAAAGTGATAGTATCATTTTCATGCAAACAATCTGTACTGACGGTATTCCGTGCACCGCATACGTTACACATCTACGCAATCTAGGCACTGGTGCCTCATTGCTGTGCACTTTTCTTTACGGTGTCTAAACGCTGTGCACTTTTCTGGGGTCCAAACGGTGTGCATATTTCCAGTGCAGTGCCTAATCGCTGTGCACTTTTCATAGTGCCCTATTGTTGTGCACTATGGAAACACGCGTCCGGGCCGGGCCCGGGCCGGCCCAGTGAGAATGGCTGCGCCCGGGGCCGACACTTGGCTTAGCAGCCGATCTGCCAGTCTGTACTCAGTTTTTGACCAGTGTGATCGTGTCTGTTACCTGCTCTGTTGATCATTTTCACGTACTGTATTTTCGGCCCAATGTATTGTATTGGCCCCTGTTAACTTACCGTTTTGTTTCATTAAATTTTACCAAATTTATCCACTTGTTCGCGTCACTATTGGGCAGTATCGTCCTAAGCGTAGTGATGTTAAAGTTGCCTTACGAGTTTCAGTTTAAGTTTCAGTTTCAGTTTCAGCTCTAGATTAGTTTCAGTTTCAGCTGTAGTTTCAGCTCCGGCGAAATTTTAGTTTCAGTTTAAGTTTAAGTTTCAGTTTCAGCTCTAGATTAGTTTCAGTTTCAGCTGTAGTTTCAGCTCCAGCGAAATTTTAGTTTCAGTTTAAGTTTCAGGTTCAGTTTCAGCTCCAGAAGCATTTAGTTTCAGTTTCAGTTTCAGTTTTGCTATATTTTGTTTTCGTCACACTTTTCTACGTAGCGTATACGGTCGTCGACGTTGCCTTGTGAAGCCCCAAGCTTACATTAATGAACTATGTACATAATATAAGATACATGATAAGATAGCGCGAACTCTCGGACCTTACATAGTTACACTCTAACTGTAGAATGAATTAAGGAATGCACGACTTTTTATCTCACGTTCATACAGTTCAGTGTGACAGCGGCGATCAACTTATGTATATGAAGATCCCAGACTAATTTGTGTTTCAGCTGAAGTTTCAACTGTAAAATATTGATGTTAAGCGTCAAACGCTGAAAGGAAAGCTAAAAAACGGAAACTTGTATTCGTTTTGTTGTAGGCGGCGTTCACCCCACCAAATAAATAAAACTTAAGTCTCAGCTCAGTCTCTCACCAATCTTCACATTGTTGCAGCGCACTTGGGTCAAATTATAAATTTAAGCTTGAGATAAGTCAAATGTACTGTGTAGTCCACCCGCCGTTGATTTTAGTTCCCGCTCACAGCACTTGCGTTTAAACCGAAGGCAATGCTAGTTGCTGTGAAGACCATACGGGGGTTTCTTTGCGACGTCCATTGTGTATGTAAAACTTCATTTGATTGGTTCGAGGCTGAAGCTCCATCCCGCGGGCCGCGACCCGGTCGACCCGGTCGGCCCGCTGTCACGCGGCCCCGGGCCGGTGGTGGGCCGCGGGCCGCAGTGCAGCCTGGCCGGGCACGGGCCGGGCCGTCTGACTGAGCGTCGGCCCGGGGCCGGCCCGGCCCGGGCGGCCGGTCGGACCGCAGCTCGCCACCGGCCCCGGCCAATCTCTAATATAGACATAGAGTAAGACACTATTATATACTCTTGCTTAGTGTATAACAGAAAATCAATAATTTGTGCGCAAGGGATGCTGAAACTGAAACTGCCTGAGGCTGAAACTGAAACTACAGTTTCAGCTTGTGTATACACGTATCCACACACACATTGAAAGCAGCATTGGCGGAAACTCAGTTGACCTGAAACTGAAACTATGTTTCAGTTTCAGTTTCGGCTTCTGCGTAATTTCAGTTTCAGTTTAAGTTTCAGTTTCAGCTCCAGCGGCATTTCAGTTTCAGCTGCTGTTTCAGCTCTGGACAGATTTTAGTTTCAGTTTAAGTTTCAGTTTCAGTTTCAGCTTTAGAATAGTTTCAGTTTCAGCTGAGGTTTCAGCTGCAGGATAGATTTAGTTTCAGTTTCAGTTTAAGTTTCAGGCGCTGAAACTGAAACATGTACAAGCTGAAACTAGTTTCAGTTTCAGTTTCAGTTTCCGCTCACATCACTACCTAAGCGGCCCTGCCACTTCTGCGTTCCGTGTGATTCGCATCCAGTCCAGCTACTACTTGCTATCTCCGCATATCTGGAGGCCTATTCAGGCTATAGCGCAGGATTTATTGTGTGTGCTGCGCCTTGCCCCGTAGACTAGGTAAGCCCCTTTCCCGTCGGTGTCCGGCAACCCCTGCCCGTACGGAAGAACCCGTTTATTATACCTGGACTGGAAGCCCCGCTGGCGGTCTGGTTAGGCTGAAGAGAGAAGGAACGACTCTACTCAAGGCTGAACTGAAACCTGCCGTTCCCGCTTAGGCCATTACTAGGAGAGGCAACGAACTGCCTTACACGATGCCAACGTGAAGATGTCCGCATGCTATACCTAGCCTACATCCGCTCCGTCGTCGAATACTGCGGTGGAGCCTGACTTCTAACAGCATCAGCCAGCCACGTGAAGAAACTTGAAACAATTCAAAATGCCGCCGCCAGAGCGATCACTGGGTGTACGAAAACGATACCTATTCCGTGCCCGCTCGCCAAAGCCGACCTACTGCCAATCCAAGCTGGAGGGACCCAGCTGTCCGCTATCGCGTACGAAAAAGCCATGCGCCTTCCCGGCACCAATCCAAGAAAAGCAAGCGCAGAAGCACATGCTACGCAACGGCTAAAGTCCCTCCGCTCATGGCGGGAAACGGCAAGCCAAACAGTGCACGAAGCAAGGCTGCAACACCCACGTCAACAGAATATACCACTACTTCCGCAAGACCCACCGTGGGCCAATCCAGCTAAAACTGACTTCAACGAAGCATCCGAGCGAAAAAGAACCGACACGGCCGAAAAAAGGGAAGGGGGAGAAAGAGCCCCCCCCCGGAAGGATCGACGACCAACGGCGGGTGCGGGGTGCTCATCCGCGACTCTGCACTGAATGTAACACACGAGATATCGCTACCGGCTGGCGGCTTTTGTTCAAGTTATCGTGCAGAGCTCTATGCAATCGCAGCAGCACTGAAGTTTATCACTGAAGAACCGGGATGGATCGAGCAACATATGACTGTTAGGATCTGCACCAATTCCAAATCCGCAGTACAAAAGCTCAAGGCAGACCCCAACGACCAACGAGACCAACTGGGCTCAGAAATCTGGCATAGCCTACACCACCCAAGCCTAGCCAATTGCCACATAATATTGCAGTGGATTCCGTCACACTGTGGGATCGACCGGAACGAATTAGTGGATAAGCTGGGGAAAGCCGGATCACGCATGGACCAGTCCGAAGCCCCACTGGACCAGCAAACCGCCAAAGCTGTAATCAACAGACATATCTCCCAAGAATGGAAACATGAAATGGCAAGCTTAGCGGGTGGTATACTTGGACTCAGGGCCAAGCGAAACGAAAATTTGCGACTGTCAAGACTGGAACGGAAGACACTTGCGCAGCTACGAAGCCACGGCCACTGCAGCTTTCTCGGGCACTACCGCCACCGATTCAATCTGAACAAACAGTCACCGACGTGCCCAAGATGCGATGAACAACCAGAAACAGCTGAACATGTGGTCCTACACTGCCCCGCATACGGTCGCCAAAGGGCGTTACTCCTTGGCAACCAAGACATGACTGTCCTTTCTGACGACACAGTCTGGGCCGTATCCTTCCTGCGCGAGATCGGCTTCTTTTGCAGAGGCCGACGGATATGATGCCAGAAGCATCGACCGCCAGAAAGCGAAAAAGAAGAAGACGACACTTTGTCGAACTGGTCTTTTTGAGCTTTCCGGGCACGCTCGATGCTGCCCTTCAGGTTGCTGATAGATTTCACCTAATCGCTTGGCCAAATGTGTCCTATAGACCTTAGGATCGCTAAAAGGCTCATCATCAACAACTAGGGCTAAGTCAAGGGGTTATCTAGGCTGCCTTACGTAAACTAGCTCAAAAGGGCTAATGGACCGCTGTCCGATAAGCATAAAGACAGAAAGGCAACCATTTGTCCCTGTCCTCGTTTGTTTCCTTCACATATAACATCGGCTTACGTTTTTCTTGTTTCGATAATATGTAGCGCTAGCGCACTGTGCTTTTGTTAGAACTGCTTCTAGATTTATTGTTGTTACCAAAAGTACATAATAGCGTCCGACTCTATACCTATTGGAGAAGAGTGAGACACTCTCCTTTCTGCCAGTATATATTTTAGCACAGGCAGATGCGCTGGCCGTTTTCAAGCCACATGTTGACGTTTTGTGCAACATGTGGCTGGCCAATGAGAATCGAGCTTGGCTTTTGATTGGCCAGACGCGTGTTCTGAGCAGCAGTCACGTACCATAGAAACCACAGAAGACATGTCTGCCTGAGTGCTGATTGGAGCAGGTGAGGCCGCCTGCGTGCTGATTGGAGCATGTGCACAGGCGTGGAGTGGCGTTGGCGATTGGAGCATGTGCACACTGCACAGTGAAGTTCGCTTATGATTGTCCAGCCACATGTTGCACAAAACAAAACAAAACGTGGCCTGAAAACGACCAGCGCATCTGCCTCTGCTAGAACACAGGCGGAGAGGAGAGTATCTCACTCTTCTTCTATATAGAGTGTGACACTATTATGTACTCTTGTTGTTGCGAAACAGTGTGTTGAGTGAGTCGAACCAAACAAAGTTAGGTCATGATGAACCTAGGAACCTAGTGAAATCATATTAAGGTGGTAGTTTCGTATTTGCAGTTTTTGTCGCGATTCGCTGGAACCAACAGCTAACTTTATGAAATTTGGCACACATATGAGGCACTTTTAGGCCAAAATATGGACAAATTATAGGATCTTTATATTCAGTTACACCATAGTTATAACTAAAAAAGTAGTGTTTTTGACATTTTTTGGCTATTTTTACAATATATAGTGATTTTTTGTTCCTTCTAGAGAATGGAACTATTGTTTCGAAACCAACTCTGCATAGTGTTAAAGTAACACCTGCATGTTGGTCAGCGTATATGATTAACACGTAAAGTCAGTGTGGCAATCAACTGCTCTTTTTGTTCCTTCTAGAGAAGGAACCTTTGTTATCGGTTTTTACTCCGATAACAGAAATACGTAAATTGTTTGTCAACCTTGCCTATGATTTGTGTGTAATTCTAGCACCCCGGACACCTGCTCTATTTTTCCCCGATGGAGGGTGCCGATTCAACCTAAACTAAATTTGAATGTCAAATTTGTTGATTGTGATCGCAGTCAGCCAACCTAAAAACCTAAAACGAAACAAAACACAAACAAAACTCTAAACACGAAAAATTTTAGTAAAAAAGTAATTAATTCGACATTTCTTCATTTCATGTTTAAGAGCCCCACCTGTTCCAGATATTTTTATGTCAGCAAACTGACATCTGGCAATGTCGCTATCCAATGGGGATTGATATGCAAATTAGAATTATTTTTGGGCCAATTAATTTTGTAAACATGGGTGGGCCTTTCACTCTAGCCTTTTCTGATTGGATGACGAGCAGACAGGACCCACTAATATGCAAATTAGTTGCTGTCTGCTCAGACTGTTTAGTGATCAATCATTTATGTACGGTGTGCTGGCGGTGGTGAGTCGATTGGATAGCAGCAGCAGTGCAGCACGGACAGCACCGGGCTCATGCAAGCTGGCCAACACTAACTGTCGTTGAAAGGGAAGGCAGCAGCGCAGACCGTGGCCCACACCACTTTTTAACCCAAATGCCCTCTTCAGGGCAAATGATTGACTGTTACAAATAGATACCTAAGTTAGCTTTAAATATGCGATTCGCAAAAATTATGGTATTATTGGTATTTTCCTGGGGCAAAATTAGTTTTTGAACAACAGGAGGATAAACTGGTTTAGGCTTATGTCCAGACGGAAATACAAGCACAGCCATGACTAGTTTCCGATAAAAAAATCGCAGTCAGCAAAAAATCTGTTTAACAAAGCAGTCAAAGTAAACAAACCATTGGCATCAGTTGTTTGCGAACGAACGAACATGAGGTCCAGTACTCCCGTGACCAGTAGCCACTGCCCGCTAGTGAGCAGTGTTTTGTCAGGGAATATCACATTCTCGGCGCAAGTAAAAGGGTGTGGCTATTTAATTACAAATAAGTTGGGCTACTCTTCTTATAATGTCGGCCTGTATAAGGCTAGGGTTTTTGTTCCTTCTATTTGTTTCTCCGATATTCTAGAGAAGGAACTTTGTTATCGGTTTTAGCTCCGATAACAGAAATACGTAATTTGTGCAGCAGGCTACCCTATGATTTGCGTGTAATCCTAGCCACCCCCCCAAACGACCTGCTCTATTTTTCCCACATGAGGGTGCCGTTCTAATGTAAAGCAAAACTGAACATAAAAATTGTGGAGTTCAATCAGTGTCAGCAACACAAAACCTAGACTCATCAACAACAGCGGCGTAGCGGACGGACCTTATCTCCCACTACAGACAGGCAACACAAACCTAAACACATAAACAACAGTGGACGGACCCAATCTCAAAGCACAGGAAACACAAACCTAGATTTATCAAAGCGGACGGATGCGGATTGCGGACCTAGTCTCAGACTACAGGCAACACAAAACCTAAGTTCATAAACTATAGCGGACGGACATAGTCTTAGACTACGGATAGGCAACACAAACTTAGACTCTTAAACAGCGAACAGTAAACAACAGCGAACAGACTAAGACTCAGACTTAGACCACAGGCAGAGGTAACACAAACCGAGATTCATACATCAGCGGACGGACCTAGTCTCAGACTAGCAATACAAAACCTACACTCAAAACAACCTAGTACTCTCTGTAGCGGGCCCCGAGCCGGTGAGGGGTGAGCCTGCAACAGAAACAGCCCAGTGGGTCTTAGCAGACCGCGTCCCTTGGTTGGGTGGGCTGACACGGCCCGGAAGCGCCAACTCGGTGCCCGGAAATTTAGCCAGGCTCAAAATATATACAGGCAACAGAAACCGAGCTTTCAGTCTAGTCTCAGAGCGGGCGGACCTAGTCTCAGACTACAGGCAACACAAATCTGGACTCATAAACAGCGGACGGACTTAGTCTCAGACTACAGACAGAGCTAACACAAACCGAGAATCATAAACAACAGCGGACGCACCCAGTCTCAGACGATGGGCAACACAAACATAGACTCATAAACAGCGGACGCACCCAGTCTCAGACGATGGGCAACACAAACATAGACTCATAAACAGCGGACGGACTTAGTCTCAGACTACAGGCAACACAAAACCTAGACTCATAAACTATAGCGGACGGACGCGAACCTAGTCTCAGTCTCAGACTACCGGCAAACTACACAAACTTAGACTCAAAACACCAGCGGACAAACTTAGTCTTAGACAAGATTCAACACAAACCGAGACTTGTAAACAGCGGACGGAAGCGGACCTAGTCTCAGACTACATGCCTCAAAAACCTAGACTCAAAGCAACACTAATCTAGACTGAAAGCAACAGCGAGTCTGCAGGCAACACACAAACCTGGACTCTAAGCAACAGTGATTCAACTAAGACCCATTTCTCAAACCAACAGCAACTTAGACTACAGGCAATACAAACCTAAGCTCATAGCAAAAACAATACAAAACCTAGACTCAACGTAACAGCGAGCCAACCAAGACCCTATTCTCAAACGAACACCAAACAGACTTAGACTACAGGCAACACAAACTAAAAGACTTCAAACTAAAACTTTTAGGCTTCACGTAAAAGCAAGTAAGCAACACAAGCTTAAGAGTCAAACGAACAGCGAGCCACACTAACACCGTATGGCGTATATGTTCTTAAACCAACAGGAAACAGACTACAGACAACGGCGACCATTAGGTTTGCTTCGATAAATCGGGCATTGGTTAGGAATCGGAGACGAGCTCAACGCACCCCATCCTTTCGAATTACTGGCAATTCAAAATCTGTCTCGATTTCGGACTTGCAAATCGACCGGTGCACTGTTCATCCAGGCCAATTCGGCCACAATACAGAAGACTCATCATACTCTTCAGTATGTATGTGTATGTACTATGTAGTATGTAGGTCGGCACTCAATCAATACTCATGAGTGTCATGATATTATGAACATCTCTGGGGAGGAACCCTGCCCCTTTTAGGGGCAACTTGTTTTTAAAGACAGGTATTTTTTTTACAATTTTTAATGAAATTATGGTCAATAACAGTTTCCACATGTATTGAGTTGTCATTTTACTCGAATTTTGTGATTTAAAATATTTTCATATGGTAAATTTTCAGACCAGATAGAACACATGCTAATCACGTGCTTGTCTAGACTGATGTTTTCGCAGTTTCTTACCACATAGTCATAATCAAACATCTCTATGCATCGATCGAAGTAGGGTGGTCGAGTGGTCAAAAGCGCTAGTAAAAGATTGCTATACGTTAAGGCCCAAGGTTCGACCCCAAGTTTTTTTTGCAAAAAACTACGTAATTTTTGTCTGCAAAAACTGTTGTGACCAGGACATTTGCTTGTAAAAATTTGTAGCAGACTGCTGACGCTGAAATCACAAACAGCCCCGGCAACTGTAGAATGTGCTTTCGGCAAACTGTTGAATTAGTGTGAATTCAACATCTATGCACTAAAACTAAATAGGTAAAGTAAACTTATACTGGTGTTAGTGCTTTTTATATATATCTTCGTGAAAAGGAAATACACAAAAGTAAAGGCGAAGCTGAAATCTTTTGGGTAAAATAAGCATATTAGGCAAAAATTGGAAATAATAGCGTTTTTGTCAGTTCAAATATGTCGGACAAGCTCTCCCTAAAATTTCAAAAAATCCGGGACAAGCCTCCCCCCCCCCGCACCAAACCGAGATCCCTGTACATGTATGGACTAAAGTGTCTAGCTAATTTTGGCTAAAAAGAACTAAGAGCTCGTAAAAGTTGTTACATCACTCTGCGGCGAGTTTAGGTTGAAAATATCATCAAAGCAGAAAAATGTAATGTAAAACTCAAGGATTTATACCCAAAATTTTTGACCCGAACTGACCCGCACAACCCGCGGGTTGGAAAATCTCAACCCGACCCGCACCAACCCGACCCGATTGCGAACTCTAATGGCAACGCATACGAGTTCATAATACTAAAAAATACGTCATGTACTCGAAAGTGTCAATTTGCTGATTATGTGTGCAGTCTATATTCATAATATTTAACCAAAATGAAGAAAACTAAAATGTCTAGACTCCTTTTTTTTTGCAATTATTGACAGGCATTGTAGGTTTTGTTTTCTCAAGCCATAAAGTTTTACGAAATTCAAAAAAAGTTCTATTTTGAAGTTTAGATTTAAAGTACTGAAGCAATGTGAAGACTTATCCAAGTGCATGTATTGCATGCATGCATACAACTATGCATGTATTGATACACTTACAAGCGAATTTAGACTAAAGTAGAATTAAACTTCATCAAGTCATATTCTTTCCAAAATAAAACATACACAAAAACTTAAAAAAAGCCAAATTTGAGATATTTTGCAGCGTATTTTGGACAAATTGTCAGAATTGTTAACAAAACTAATACATGTGCTTACGATCTATTCCTTTGTCTGTAAAATGCAAAAAACCGCTTATAAATTACTTCTAAAACAACCGAGTAACAGCTCATCAAATAAAGCTGGATATACCAAACTACCACCTTGGGTCGATTCATACTTACAGCAGTATGTCCGTTTAGCCGACAGAATGACGAAATAATGACGTCACATGCGCTGGCTTATCCACTGCACTAGGCTGCTAGTGACGTCATTCTGCAGGCTGAACGGACATACGGCTGTAAGTATGAATCGAGCCTTAAGTATGACAGGCAGTCAGGCAGTACCTAATAACTGCCTGACTGATTGGATCTAGATGATACAGGCAAAAGTGTGACCAACAAACCTACCTTTCTCCTGATAATAAAAAACTGTTCTGCAATAGACCAGGCAAAGTATGCTCCCTGCCTTTAAAAGCTAATACGTACACAAGGCACGTAAGCAATAAGCATCTATATTCACGTACGTACACGCAATAATACAGCTGCAAGAAAATGCAGACAGCAGCTGCTCCCTTGGCTGATAATCAATGCCGCCTTAGTTAGCTTCTATTGTCGGTATGACAGAATGCAAACAAGCTGCAGTTTTCAACGATGAGTGAATGCTACTTAGCGAGATGCCTATTAGCGTTAGGCCTTTGGAAAAAGAGTGGTGGTGGGTTAGTCAACATAGAAAAAATTCACATCAGAAAAATGTCCAGCTTTCATTAATCTTTCTACTCTACTTGTGTTCTGCTTAGCACTATACCACGAAATAACACAATTTAAGCATTTTTATTGACATCCAAGTAAATTCTAAACTTTTAAAAATCACAACAAACAAGTAACCGAAGACTATGACAATTTCTAGCAACACGACACAGACACCAACAAGTACAAAATACATAACACCAACTGATTGCACCAAGGTTGCTTTAGATAACGTTTTCTTGTAAAAGAAACTAAACACATCTTTATTCGAAAAACTGCTGCAATTGCCATGGTATAATCCGTTGTTAAGACTATATTGTCTATGTTATATTAATTATAGTCAAATTCGTCATTGTCTATACTTCCTAGAACCAGCAACATGACGCAAACGATAGCCAGTCTGCCAGTTCACAAGTTTAACCATGACCTAATATTTTTGCTATTTTTCAGCTGTGAATTCGAGACCGTATCTAAGAACCAAGACGTTGTCTCAAAAAAATTTCAAAACCAAGTAAAACAACACTAATTAAACAGCAGAACGCTTGAAACTATGAATCCATATATATTTTACTAACAACTTTGTCATCCTAAGAAAAAAATGCTTATTAGCCATTGATGGGCGATGAAGAACTTTAATTTAGGCAGTTTTACTTCGATATGCCACTTCTAAATCATCACCCGATTCAAAACGACTCGGTTTTTCGATGAACAAAAATGTCCAATAAAGAAAACATGGGCTAATGACCCACAGCACACAAGACGAGCAAACATATGCGGCATAACCAGTAACCTCGGATATAGAACATATTATAGTCATCCTGTAGACGCTTAGAAAAGCTTCGTCTGTCTTAGCGGCAGTTGCATATTATTATATATTTTAACCATGAAGGGCGTGAAGGGGAGATTTTTTTTGGAGGAGCTTTTCACCCCCCCCCTTTTTGTAGACAGGCACTTCTTCCACCCAAGACTGCCTACGAGAGGCTCGCGAAGCCAAATTACATAGACATGAAAGTTTACATACACCAACCCACGAATTTCATCCCTGACCACGTATGGTTTGGACTGAAGAAATAGTCTTAACCTTTCAATGTTTTGCATAAACAAAAGTAATAAGCACAATGATGAATATAAACTAGCCTAGTGGCCTATATGCTAACTATGGGACATGCAAAACAAAAGCTGAGTTTTATGCGCTAAGGACGCATAAAACAATAACAGAAACTTACATTTCTATTTTATATACCTGACCAAAGCATTAAATATTAGTCTGTTTCAAATTGATACATATATACGTTACTAATTTGTTACCACTTGAAATTTCACCCAAAATCTTCAGAAAAAAAATTATATATATATATATATATATATATTTCGTCGATCTGTTGGCAAAAAGTGTCGAAACTACAGTTATTAACTGTATATATATTTTAAGATTTACATAAAATTAATTTTAAATTTAGAATCTAGGCATTTTGTTACGCTGATCCGGCTTCCTGGAGGTAAGCAATTAAGTCGGCTCGTTCCTGGGGCTTTTTCAAGCCAGCGAAGACCATCTTTGTCCCTGGAATGTACTTTTTAGGATTCTCCAGATAGGCGAACAGATGATCTTTCGTCCAGGTGATGCCTAAAAATAGAAAAGAAAAAAAACGGATATAGAAAACTCGGGTTAAACTATACAGTTGTTAATTGATACAGAAATTGAAACCAGTAGGAAACTAGTGACCAATGTACTAAAAAACTTTTGCGTACGGAAACTAAATATATATGATATGATGTTTAAAACTAGACTAATAACCTTGTATACATACAGTATATATATACTTGTTCCCGCCAAAAAGTGTGTGCATATAAGAAATAGGAAAGCTGCATTCGAACGGACGCGTTGAAAAATTGAAGAATACTTGGTCGTATATATATATATATATATATATATTTTTTTTTAAAAAAAAAAAAAAAACAGAAAAACAACCCCCCCACAAACCAAAAAAAAACCCCCCCCCCCCGGGAAAAATCTTCTTTCCCTTAGTAGAATCTCCGGCGGGTATGTCTGGCATTGTGACGATTGGCAGTTAAAGTATATATTATAGTTACGACTATAAATAACGGGAAAGTGAATGCTGGCCTCCGACTAATTTCTCTTCTGAAATACAATAATTTACAACCAGAATAAACAAACAATGACTCAGTTAGGAAACTAGTCTTAGTTGACATACTATCAGTGGCAAATTAAGGGGCGAAGTTTGGCAGGCCAGCCCTTCCCCATGCTAGTTTTAGCTCTAATGTTAAATGTGATAGATAGAAGGTGTTCAAGTAAAATTGAACACAAAAGTTGATGCATGCCAGTAGTAGTAGTACGGTTTTTAGAATCCAGGGAGCAACTGAGCGGGGGGAATTCAGACACATATTTTTTCGGCGTAAAAACACGTTTTTATAAGTTTTCGCATGCGCTGAGTTCATTTTTTGCAGTTTCCAAGCAAAAAACTGTTGATTTTTAAAAAACTCAAATTTTATCAAAAATCTTACTTTTTCGTCATATTGGGCTAACTTTCGCAAAATAAGACCAGCTCGCTCATTGTATCCGTCTAAAATTTTTTGACCGTATATAAACACATAATTATAAATTTTATTTAGCTTTATTTACTACATACCTTGCGTTTGCGTATTCTGGCCAAAAAATGTAGATTTTTTCAGTTATAAAATGGCGAAATAAACTTACTTAAAATGAATTATGATTAATGCTGAATTTTGGCTTATTCTGGCCAAAAAATGTAGATGTTTTAGTTGTAAAATGGCGAAATAAACTTACTTAAAATGAATTTAAAATTCAAAATTTTATATTTTTTGTCCCAGCAGATGACTATTTACACTTTTCCCCACAAAAAAAGTCATAAATATGGCTTTATAATAAATTCTAATGCCTCAAATCCTAGTTAAAAACTTCCCTAATGCTCACAGCCAAGCTCACGCTGACGGGCAATTTCGGTTTTAAAGTTCAGCTTTATAGCAGGCGGGGAAAAAAACCCACCCCATTTTTTTGGGGAAAAAAACCCACCCCGGTTCCGAAACTTGGGTATGTGGTACAGGTCTAAAAATTTGCCAGCGTATAGTACAGTCCCTGTAGGCAAACGTATATAAGCGGTATCCAAACGGGGTCTCGTTGGTACTTTTTATGAGTCAAAAATTTTGACCCCCCATTTTTGACTCGAGATGGCTCCAAGGGAGGTGAATTTTGGAGTCTCATTTCTCAGCACTAAGAGATGCGAGCTCAAATGTAAAAACACTTTTACAGAGGACTACCCTTCCTCTATTCATGACCGCAGTGGCAGGTCCCTCCTTCTTTCGTACGAGGGGGGGCATGACCGAAATTAGACGCGGTAAAAAAAACCCATGTGGGGGAAAAAAACCCACTTTTTGAAAATGGTCTGGTGATGTCGAAAAACCTAGTAGCTACTCCAAAAGACTCATGGTAGTGCAAAAAGACGTTTATTATTAGCACAAATGCGCAAACTGACACTTTCTCGATCGAATTCTGGAATACGGGCCTAAGAGTCCGACTATGTCATTTTGAGGTCCTTTTGGGGTGGAAAGTAGTATTTTCTGGTACTATTGCCAGTTTTTTTGTATGTTTTTGATTTTAACCTATCAATTTCTCTTGTGTAAACGCCAAATAACCGAATGAAAGTAAAATATGCCCGTCACGACCAGTCACACACACTCACGGTACCCCCCACAGAGGGTCGATGGCGTAAAAAGTAGCCATAAAGTGCAAATTTTGCATGCATTTGAAGCGTTATCGCAACTTTTTAGTTGTTTTCAACGTTTTCAGGCGCAATTAAGGTGTTTTGTTTTCAAATCTGAAAATTCAAAATTTTATAATGGGCTGCGAGGGGCAGTTTTCAAACTTGTGTCCCTGAGGGCCTATAGCAAATCTGTGTACAGATTTGGTATCAGGGGCGGTGCAGGTTCGGCGGGGGGGGGGGAATTCAAACGCATATTTTTTCAATGTAAAAACACGTTTTTATAGGTTTTCGGACGCGCTGAGTTCATTTTTAGCACTTTCCAAGCAAAAAAACGTAGATTTACTGCTTTTCGAAAAAAATTCAAATTTTGTCGAAAATCATCATTTTTCGACATTCAGGGGCTAATTTTTGAAAATTTTCACCGATACAGTCGTAATATCAGTCCGAAGTTTGATAATCATAACGTAACTTATAATAATATATTTAATTCAGCTTTGTTTCCAAAATATTCTGCTCATTTATACCAAAAAATGTTAATTTTTTAAACTTATATAATAGGCGAACTATGCATCGTTAAACTGAGCTCACATATCAATTGTTATTGTTTCTTTTTGCATAGACAATAAATTAACTACATTTTCCGACACAAAATAGCATTTTTAGTTAAAAGGAGCAATTT
The DNA here is from genome assembly GCA_030248245.1 of Trissonchulus sp. WLG1_4. Classification (NCBI taxonomy): domain Eukaryota; kingdom Metazoa; phylum Nematoda; class Enoplea; order Enoplida; family Ironidae; genus Trissonchulus; species Trissonchulus sp. WLG1_4. Next base: position 56,126 of record JASANF010008875.1, read on the forward strand.
TTAATAATGAAGAATACAATAAAATACGAATTCAAAACGTCACTGCTGCTCAGCATCACGCTGGCGCTGACAGCCAATTTCGGTTCAAAAGCGCAGCTTTATTTATGATTCCACAGTAGCAAATATCCTTTCATTTGATGCAAGCAACTAAGACTAAGCCTTTTCTAACCCAAATACTAAGCCTGAGCCTAAGCACTAAGCCTCAGCCTAAGCCTAAGCCTAAGTCTAAGCCTAAGCCTAAGCCTAAGCCTAAGCCTAAGCCTGAGCTAAGCCTAAGCCTAAGGCCTAATCTTAAGGGAAAAACCTGCTAATAAGCATAAAAAATAACTTAGCTGCACTAAAATACCCCCATCTGCTCAATATTTAAAAAAATTCGCAGCTGTAGCCCGAAATTTGAACTGAACCCAACTAGTGCTGTAACGCTAGAATCAGCCTGGCCTGGGTAGCTTCAGAAAAAGTTTTGTAACTTTTCAAATCCTAAACCGATTTACAAAATTTTTTCAGCATTTAGTAGCTTAAAGGTTACCGTTTTAGTGATGGCAGCAGGTTTTTATTTCACAAAGAATTTCTGCCTAAATCCAATTTTGCGCAAAAAATTTCATGTAAAGTTTAATTTTTGGACAAAGTTTGATTTCCAGCTAGAGCTTACATCCTACAAACTTCTAACCTAGCCTATTCGAAAGAGCGTTCAATTTTGACCCCCCCTAGGTTTGGGGGATATAGGGAGACTCCAGATCATTAGTCGAAAAAATGCCGTTTTTCCGACTTATTCCACCCCTAAGGGTTTTAAGGTGGTAGTGTCGCCAAAGCAGTTTTGCTCATAGGCTGCAAAATGAAAACTTTTTGCTTTGAAATTGTACGTTCACTGAGAAACTAGTGAAATGCCATATGGTGTCAAATAAATACTACCAGATACGGTCGTATAACACGAGGCCGAATCGTCACGAGGCCGAATCGTCGCCAGGCCGAAAATGTTGCACAAGGCCGAATCGTCACGAGGCCGAATCGTCATCAGGCCGAATAGACTTTATTATTTTAATGCAACGTTTAGGCTTAGCTGGCAGGATTTTTCCTAAAAAAATTCTTTTTTCCGACCTATTTCCTAAGCCTAAGCCTAAGCCTGAACCTAAGCCTGAACCTAAGCCTAAGCTCAAGCCTAAATTGAGCACACTTTTAAAAATGTCGATTCGGCCTGGCGACGATTCGGCCTCGTGACGATTCGGCCTCGTGTAGACACGCCCCAGATACTACACTACCAATATCTATCAATATTTTTAACCAATCACCATTTGTGAGCCAGACATCACACAATAGAGACATAAAATTTCAAAAAATGAAGCCAGATATCAGATTGGCCAGCTTGTGAAGTACATGTAATGTTTTGACGCGCAATTTTTTGCCACAATTAAGAAAAATAAAAAAAAAGGTTCGTTTTTCTTTTGATTTCAAAATAAGTGTCTAAATTTTTCACAATTTATCATTATTGCTGTGAGTACGTTACAGGTTACGCACAGTTTCACAGTTCAAACATGCATTACTCCACAACCACTCAAGCAATTTGCACTAAATTTTGTGTGCATAAACTAGAGCATTTGTGCTTTTACTTTGTGCAAAAAATCTAAACAAAAAGTTTTTTAAGTGTGACGAAATTATCGAATGTGAATAGGTTTTCAAAACGTCATTTTTCCGACTTTGCGACTTCACTGCTAACTGTATGCTGCATCAATTTTGCTGAAACTTGGAAAAAATATTTGCCTTGAAACAAAGTTTTAGAATATATAAAGAACAATGACCTATCTTTTACTGAAAAAGTTTTATAGTCGCGCAAAATCGACTGCTTTCGCGACACTACCCCCTTAACACCAATAATTTCAATCTAGATTTTTATTAAAAGGGGCGACAGCTATTTTGGGGGCTAGAGATCAGATTGGGGGCTTGGCTGACGATGGGGGTTCTATATTTTTATTAAAAGATGGGGTAGGAAGCGATTTATGGGCAAAAATAATTTCCCCCCCCCGCCGAACCTTGACCCCCAGCTGATTCTGGGGACTCCTCCTTTGGCGCAGGAAGGGAGTTCTACAGTCTTCAGTTGAGGTCACGAGACATCAATGAGAGACGGGACACCCCGAATGCGACCGCCTCCTCATCAGAAGCTGGGAATGCAGCCTGGAACCGTGGAAGAATGCCGTCCATCATCATTGAAGACACGAAGCAGATGATTTCCGGCTCCTGGTCTTCTTCCGGGAAGTTATCAGATTGGCCCAGAAGCTCAACCGGGGATTCTCCCCCCTGGTCACAGAGTCCAAGTGACCTGGGCTCATATGAAAATGGATCATCAGTGCCGCGGATAGTCGGGGTTTATTCGCTACCCGAGACCGCACCGACCATCAAAGCCAACCTGCCTTCGCGGACCACCGAGACGTGCCTGCACCAGGACGATCCGGATCTGGAAAGCCGAAAGGCTTATTACGACGACTTTGAAGCCAAATATGGGCACATGGATCTAACAACGGAACTGATCCCAGTCAATGTCTTGACTTGGAACAACCAACTTTACGTGGCGGAAGTGCCCATACCGGAACTGAAGGCGGCCTTTCTACAGTATGAGGAGCGAATGCAGGAAATTAATCAACGTCGCTTCAACTACATGTGTGATCCGGAAGCCCTGGCTTTTGAAAAAGGAAACGGCAAGTATGTCCGATTCCAGAACCCAGGCCCAAATGTGAGACACGTGGGCGTGGAAGCCAACCTCTTGCCAGCCCTGGCAGAGGAAACCCAAAAGAAGACGGAGCCGGCCAACAACAACAAAAGTGAGGAGGTGAACCTAAAAGAAGAACCCCTACCTCAGCGGATCAAGATCCGGGTCCAACCACCCACGGAAGAAAGTCAAGTATCTGCTGCCGACTCCACCCAGAAGAAGAAAACGAAGCCCCGGCGGAAGCCTCAGCGAATCACAGAGTTTTCGGACTCCTCAGGCCAACACGTGGACACGGAAGACGATGCATTGTTCAATCCTCGCCAGGGAATTTCGAAGGGAAACCAAACGGAGGCGGAGGACAAAAAGAAGGAGCTAAGGACGGACCAACCTCCCAGCAACCTCCCGCCCAACGCCTTCCCCGCTACCCCAGTCTCAGCAAACTACATTTGCCAGTTCGTCAACAACGGAAACTTCTACATGGGGGAAAAATCGAAGCTGATACCGTCGTCAGTGCCGTTGGTTAACGTCCACGTCAAGGGTTGCTCCTTATTTGGACTGGTGGATACGGGAGCCACAATGTCCATCTGCTCGCAGAAGTTCTTCAGCATGCTGAAGGACAAACACCAGGACCTGAAATTGAACCTGCCGACAATACCAACGGCGAAGCTAACCAACGGGGAAATGGTGATTTTCGAGGGATCAGTGGACCTGCCGCTCCAGTTTGCCGAACGCACCTGGACGCACGCATTCAACGTCTCACCGCACAGTCCTTATGACTTGTTGATCGGTATGGACTTTCTAGCCCGATTTCACTGGTCCATTCACCCGGGCACCCACAGTATCTCCGGCCCATTTGGACACCGTGAGCTGATGAGCCCCGCCAACATAGAAGTTATCCTAAAGTACATCGGGGGCGGATGAACCTGGCTGTAACGGAGGTCACTGTTCGTGATTAGTTTGGATTGCTCCAAACATATGCGATTGGGTACATGTTGAAGTAAAACCTAATCGCAAGTGCAATTACGGAGGACATTCTGCCTGCTCCTGCCAGCCAAATATGGGAGATGAAAAGGAAGACGGATCCAACGCAGAACAACAGTCAAACCAGCCCATCCGTAGTGGTGCGGACTCGAACTGGGAGTCTGCGGATTCCGAGTGACTTCAGTCAGATCGAGGAAAATTAGGGGTTACCTTGTGAGGTATTATACGCGAGGTCACGAGACATCGCACAAAGTACCGAACTTGGTTGAATCCCTACCCCAATGCCTGTGCCCTGTACTTTGATGTGTTTTGCCATGTATATATTTTGTATGTGTATTTTGTATCGTGTGGATGTGTATTTTGTATCGTGTGGATCAACAACTATGCTGCTTCCTGTGTGCCTACCTGTTGTGCCTAATAATGTCTAGTGAAAACTTTCTCCCCGCAATTCACCCCAATTTGTGGCCTTCCGACTACAACTCTTCGAGGATACTTTGGTTCAACATCAACAACCTATCAGTGGTTCACACAAACTTCAACTATGGGGGATAGTTAAATCGTCCAAAATAGGGGGTCTTTATCTTACTAGATAGCCTGCCTATTCAGCAGTGGTCGTTACGAAGCCTTAGTCAATCATGCCTACTTGAGTGATAAGCTGCGAAGTTTTAAATTTACCTTAGATAGGAGAGTGGATTGTTGCTTGTATGTAACGAGTGTTATGATTTTGTATTGCAGATCGGCGAAGGATGTTCTACGAGTGGAACATTATTAGTGATTATACTTGCCATCTGATCACTCGTTTAAATCTTGCGGCTCTCCGACTGGAGTAATTGGAAAATTTGCTCATTTATTGCTTAAGGTGGTAGTGTCGCCAAAGCAGTTTTGCTCATAGGCTGCAAAATGAGAACTTTTTGCTTTGAAATTGTACGTTCACTGAGAAACTAGTGAAATACCGTATAGTGTCTAATAAATACTGCCAGACACTAGACTACCAATATCTATCAATATTTTTAACCAATCACCATTTGTGAGCCAAACATCACACATAGAGACATAAAAGTTCAAAAAATCAAGCCAGATATCAGATTGGCCAGCTTCTGAAGTACATGTAATGTTTTGACGTGCAATTTTTTGCCACAAATAAGAAAATTTAAAAATAAAGGTTCGTTTTTCTTTTGATTTCAAAATAAGTGTCTAATTTTTTACACTTTATCATTATTGCTGTGAGTACTTTACAGGTTACGCACAGTTTCACAGTTCAAACAGACATTACTTCACAACCACTCAAGCAATTTGCACTAAATTTTGTGTGCATCAACTAGAGCATATGTGCTTTTATGTTGTGTAAAGAATTTAAACAAAAAGTTTCTTAATTGTGACGAAATTATCGAATGTGAATACGTTTTCAAAACGTCAATTTTCCGAATTTGCGACTTCACTGCTAACTGTATGCTGCATCAATTTTGTTGAAACTTGGCAAAAAAATTTGCCTTGAACCATATTTTTAGAATATATAAAAAACACTGACCTATCTTTCACTGAAAAAGTTTTATAGTCGCGCAAAATCGACTGCTTTCGTGACACTACCCCCTTAAGCGGGACAATTGGCAGACGAGGCCAATGCGAAAGAAAGCAGCACCATCCAGGGCTCTGAAACCAAAAGAGATTGAGGTCATCATCAATTTCCAGACCACGCCAACTGTGGACGCTCCTCCATCCCCGGAAATGAGCGCAGTGGACCCCCTCCTAAACCGACCATTGACGTCGAGGACCTGCTTGGCACGGTCGGAGCCAAATCTCAGAAGCACGGCAGTCGGGAATCGACGCTTGTGGGATCGCAGCTGCGGCGCTGTCCACCTCGGCTAAGAGGCAGAGGATAGAGCAGACGCTGAAGCTACATCCCAGAGAGAAGAGCCAGGGAATGGAGAAGACGGATCGACGGACTCCTGGGAGATAGAAATAACATCGAGAGACGAAACGATGGACACAGAACCAACAGTGGAACGCCCTGTAGCAGGTATGGAAGAGGAGGTGGGAGAGACTAACGGGGTCACGAGACACCATGAATCTCGACCTAATCCGAACCAACCTAGCTCTTGCACAGAAGATGAATCCGTGGACCAGGTGCTGCAACAATTGGTAAATGAGCTGACCGCCCTGCACGAAATCAGCACCGACGGGAAGGACAGGAAAGGATAGAGCTCCTGATCAAAGCTCGACGCCGACTACTGTCAAACCAACTTATGCACGAACGCTAGGAACGATTAGCTCGATAAGAACCATAACGTCACGACCCATGTGACCACGGACCAGAGCAACATCACCAACGAATCAGCTCGACTCTTCGAGAACTCTATCGAGCGCCTCAACAACAACAAGAGGAACGGCCTATGGAGACGGAGTCCGCCTCACTACCTCAGTCGGTGATCGAACAACTTTCTGACGTGGAGGTGGAAGAGCATGAACAGTGGCCGCCACGGATGGATACACCCACCGTACGACCGGAAGGCGCAGCGGCATCTGTTCAACAAACAACTCTTTTCAGTATCGAGGTCCCACGCCTGGAACGCCCCGAGGCGAATGACCCAGGTCTCCAAAGGGTCACTGGCCCTATCGTCAATACCGGACCCGCCTACGTCCCCCATCGCGACATGCCCGTGGAGCAGCAACGCGAGGTGATTCACGCGATCGTCACTCGCTCTGCTCACGCTGCTCGTTCTGCCCGCCTCACTCGTTCGACTCGTGCTCGAACACAAGCCGCTCAGTCGCTAGGCCGTAGCCAGCGAACTGTCACTTATTACGCAAAAAGACGCTAATTACGCTCACTAACTATGCCAAAGAGACAATGAAGATCAACATGTAAATAAAATTTATTCAGATTTGTATTATCATTGCATAATGTATAATGTTCGGGTATTTTTTGTGTCATTTTTTTCGTTTTTCATATTTCTTCCATTTTTTTTCAAAAAAAGGCATATAATCTAAAACACAAAAACATACTATATTTATAAAACCCAAAAATATTTTTCATTTTTTATTTTGCCCATTGTTCGGCTGTGTACGTAATGTTTGCGTTAATACTATGTCACTTACCTTGTGCCCTTGTTCATAGTACTGGTATTTTTGGTATTGATGGTTTGTATGCTTTAATGTGTGTTTTATTTTTGGTATTGGTAACTTGTAGTAATTTGTGATAATTTGTTTTGTTTTGCCCTGTGCTTTAATTTGTTGTTGTTGTCTTATTTACGTGTTATTATTTGTGGTATTTAAACTGGTGTATGTGTGATTTTGGTAGTGTATACTGTATGTATAACGTGTGCCTACGCCCATGCCACAACAGCCTTTGGTGCAGTGCATTGATGGCGGCGCCAGCGGGAGCCAATGAGGCACCGTTAGACGCATGCCAGACGTGTCACGCCCAAATGGAGGCCATCCAATGTTGGACCGGCGATCGTATCCTCAGCGCTCAATCGCAGCCATCTACCTCTGCTGCCGCGCCCAAAAATTGCTACATCTGCTCCGGCGCTAACGCTCAAATTTCGAACTGAGAACTGTTGCATCTTTGTTCAATTTTCCAAACTAATAACGGTGCGTGACATTGCTCAATTGGTCAATCGACTACCCCCCCTGCCTTTCGTTGCGGCGATTATGGCGACACCCCTATCCCCGTACGCGCCTCGAAACGCCTGAGGATTACGAAATGTATGAACTGTGTAAACTGTGAACTTTGCATATTTTGTATTGGAGCTGTGAATTTGTTGCCATTAATCGAACTCACCTTGATATATTATTGGGAACTCTTGTAATCGAAACTCGTGTATACTAATCTACGCTTTGTACATTCGCCAAATTCGCTCATTGGAGTCAGGAATCAACTAATCAACCTCGTCAGTAACTCAGTGATTTTGTGTGTGTATTTTGTATGCTTTGTCGTAATATATTATGTATTTTGGTATTATTTTTGGGTATAAATTGTGTGGGCAAATTCATAAGTGAGGAGGGAAGAGCCCTCCCGGGGTTAAAATTCTTCCTAAATCTTCTCAAAATTCACCCTACCCCTACTCCCAATACCCCACCAGTGTCGGCTTACTGTTTTCTCGTTTCTTGCCTAATTGTGCAGGAGCACAATTAAGTGAGGAGGGGAAGATCTGTAAGGCTTCACTTGGGGACCCTCCCTCACCCCCTATTCACACTCCGCTTGCCTTTCAATATTTTAACAATATGAATTCACGCTCATCTTATTTAATCATTATATACGTACTTGTTCTCTTCTGTGTGTGTACGCTCAGTTATGTGTAATAGTGAGTAGCCTATTGGCAAAACTAGTCATTCTGAAGTCTGTGCGTAGCACTGCGTGGCGGTGCGAACATTGTGCCTTGTTCGTTTATTATTATTATGCCAAAACGGCTTTCTATTACTCGGTTCTGTTTCTATTAAACGGCTAAATTCATTGGTTTGTGCGCGTTCGCTCTTGGGCAGTTTTGGCGTAGGGACCTGCCGCTCTAATAATTATTCAAAGTTCCCGGGCAGTATCGGCCAAGAGGGCCCTGCCACCCCTGCGATCCGTGTGCGCCGTAACGACCCCCTCACCGTTCGCTACCCCGCTCAGGAAAGCCCATTCAGGCTTAGCGGGCGGCTCTAATTCTGTGATCTGCGCCTACTGCGCCTTGCCCAGTAGTTAGGTAAGCCCCATTTCCCGTCGGTGTCCGGCAACCCGGGCCCGCACGGAAGACCCCGCTCATCATACGTGGAAGCCCCGCTGGCGGTTTGGTTAAGGCTAAGGGCGAGGGATGACTCTCCCCTAAAGCTGGGACCTGCCGTTCCCGCTTGGGCCATTCGTAGGTGCGGCAACGAGTCGCCTTACACCCCCCTTAGAGGGTCGCAGCCCCCCCCTTTCCGAAAATTCGAAAGCTGATAAAAGTGTTTCTGATACCTCCCCAATGGACAAATTCCACCCTCAAAATTCAAAATATCTCTAGATTTTTGTTTTACGCTAGGTTGGTTTGTTCGGCTTATCCTTTTTCTTTGTGCATGCCCACATTTCAGGTTTATTAGCTAATTAATTAATGTCTTCTATGGTTATATTAGTCAGAAGGGGAAAAATACAATATATGAGTATATACATGGGCGTAACAATATATGAGTGAGTATATATATATACATACATGTGCCATGGGCGTAGCCAGGGCCCAGGAGGGGTTCAGGAGATCTGAACGCTACCTGTAGGTGGAACTTTATAATTTTTTCAACAAGAATCCCCGCTTCGGTTTTTGTGGCTCTTAGAAAAAATTTCCGAAACGTCTCCAATTGACCAAATTTGACCTGAAATAAAAAAATTCTTGAAATTTTTTGCTGGGGGCTTGAAAATTACGGAAAAATCCGAGTTTGAGGGGGACGATTTCCGGGAATACGCAACCGATTTGCCTGAAATTTAGCCAGCAAGTAGCTCTCCCAAAGACACGTGCACACACCAAATTAAAACTAGTTTGCTGGCATAAATTTTCAGTTATTTTAAGTTTTTGTGTATACTTATCAAGTCTATGAACTGCCGAAAAATACTGGAGCATGAGGGTGAGAGTCTGAGACCAATACATACACGCGGTTTCATTATGAAAAGAACGAATTTCAAGCAGCAAGAGAACAGCGTTAGTCACAAAATTTTTTCTTGTAAAACTCGGAAACGACACATGGCGAAGGTTTCTGCAACATATATGCAAAATACACAAAAGTTAAGGATGAAAATTCGTAAAATTTTTCTGAAAAACTGTTTAAATAAAATTAGTAGTTTCTGAATTTGGAATGAAATAACGTTAACTTCCTTATTTTATTTATTTGTACAAAATATGTGCAAAATTTGTACAAAATTTGTACAAAAGGCGAAAGAAATTTTATTCAAAAAATACAAAAAACTAAGCGTAATTTGTCAAAACAATGTCTATTTCAGACGGAAACTGTCAAAAGAATGAAAAAAAACTGCTGGAAACAAATTTTCCTAAAAAGTACAAAAAATGTACAAAAGTCGAAAAAAATTTTATTCAAAAAATACAAAAAACTAAGCGTAATTTACAAAATTTGTACAAAATATGTACAAAAGTCGAAAAAAAATTTTTCAGAGAAATAAAAAATTGAGCGTATATGGTGAAACAATGTCTATTTCACACGGAAATAGTCAAAATATCGGAAAAAATGCTTGTAGCGCAAAAAAAATAAAAAAACCAAAAAGTACAAAATTTGCACAAAAATTGCACAAAAAAATACAAAATTTATACAAAATTTATACAAAAATTATACAAAATTTATACAAAACTTTTTTGTATAAATTTTGTATAAATTTTATACTCACTTTTTTTTCCTGTGGGGGGGGGGGCTGAACTGATGGTCGTCGGCCGGGGGAGGGGGGGTGAAACGCACACGCAGTCCGCGGCAGTAGAGTTTTTAAACTGATTGCATTGATATTGAAAAAAGTTTTACGCAACATGTCGTGCAATCATAGTGGTTGCAGGGGTCTGGGGACAGTAGGCCCCAGAAGCTGGAGCTTTTTTAGAATTTTGAAATAAAATTTGCATTGAAAAACCGATTATAAGCAACACTGGTCGTAAAATCAGAGTGGTGGCTGGGGTCTGGGGGCGGCAGCCCCGCCCCCCAGAAGCAGGGCTGTTGTAGAGGTCGGGGGGCGGCCGCCCCCAGGAAAAAAATTTGAGAACTTTTTATTTTTAGGCAAATTTAGTGAATTGGAGACGTATCGGAAAATTTTTTCAGCCAGGCCATAAAAACTAAATGGGGAAGACAACCTTGTTTAGAAATTTGTCTGAACATTGAACAACGCCGGCGAGATGAAACCGCAAAGCAAAGCAAAGTGAAGTCAGCGCGGTGGTTCCGGGGGCGAGCAGCCTCCGGAAAAAAATTTTTAAATTTTGAGGGCGATTTCTTCAATTTACGGCTATTTTTGTTATGCGGCTCCAAAAAGTTTCCTTTGCTCCGGGCAAAAGGGGGGTATATGTATCCCCGGTCAGACTGAAGCGGGGGGAGGAAAAATTATTTTCTATTCTAATTCGCTTCCTACCTAAGCTTAATTAAGCTTTAGCTGGAAATCGAACTTTGTCCAAAAAATTAAACTTTACATGAAATTGTTGGCGCAAAATTGGATGTAGTCAAAAATACTGAATCAAATGAAAACCTGCTGTTACCATTGAAAGAGCAACTTCTAAGCTACTAAATGTTGAAAAAATTTTGTAAATCGGTTCAGGCTTTGAAAAGTTACAGAACTTTTTCTGAAGCCACCAGGACCATACTGATCGAAGCGTTACAGCACAAGTACGGTTCCGCAGAAATTTCGGGCTATAGCTGCGAATTTTTTTAAATATAAAGCTAGTTAGTGTTTTTTAGTGTGGTAAAGTTATTCCTGATGCTTCTTAACAGGTTTTTTTCTTTAATTTAGGCCTCAGGCTTAGGCTTAGGCTTAGTCCTTAGGCTTAGGCTTAGGTTAGGCTTAGGCTTAGTGCTTAAGGTGGCGCTCCGAATAACTGACTTTGGGCAGTAAAAGTTTTCAGTCACGTTTTCAGGTCTTCGTTCTTGAAGAAAGGTTGTTCAGCAGTGAATTAGCTTTCGTTTGATATACATAACATGTAGTTTTGTTGAAATTAATTTTTTGACCTGAATTTTGATATGGCAAATTCTTCAAATCGATTTTCCGAAAAATTGTATATGGCTTTTGTTGCTTTTGACAACGGTTTTCCGCAGATAATAGGTGACTGCAACTTTTTAAAAAGTCGTTTGTGTAGGCAAACTTTTGTAAAAAATTTTCAAATTACGTTGAGCGATATTGACAAAAATGCACTATTTTTCAAGCTAATTTTTCGTAGCTAATAGCTACTTTTTGGCTTCTCCAACTTTTCTCAATGGTTATTTGCATTAAAAAATATGCTCTATTTTTTGACACTGTCGTTTTTGTGGGCAAACCTCAGATTTTTCTGATCGGCAGTAGCCTTTTTTGAATCGTGATAGCTCTCCTCCATGTCGTTTTTTCATTGTGAAATTCGACTTAAAGTTAGAAAATAAGTAAATTCAGGTGTACCTTCTTCGAAACTGTTGATTTCTGTTTTTGGTGAAATTCTGCAACGATTTCAAGTTGACCAATTTTAAAAAAACTAGTGGATTTTGAGCCAAAACAATTGGATTAAAATTATAAGAAAAGATACACCTCGGCAACATAATTACCTACAGTTTAAGCTATAGATCGTAAAATTTGAACAAAGTTTCGCTCAGTTATGCCGTTTGAAAAATTATGCGGATTTAGCGAAAAAAGAAATTTTCAATCGGTGATAAAAAATCAGAACAAGGCAGCAGGCACGTGAAACTTACTCAGAAACAGAGCTTTGTAACAAGCTTCAATATATTTAAACGAAATTCATTCTAGCTAGAACTTACGTCGACTTATAAGATAATAAAGTTATGGAAGTTATTCGGAGCGCAAGCTGAGGCTTAGTTCTTAGGCTTAGGCTTAGTAGGTGGGTCAGCAAAGGTTAGTCTTAGTTACTTGCATCAACTAAAAGGACCCTCGCTACTGTGGGATTATAAATAAAGCTGCACTTTTAAACCGAACTTGACTGTCAGTGCCAGCTTGGTGCTGAGCATTGCTGACGTTTTCAGATCGTATTTATGGCATTCAATTTCATTACAAATAGCTACTTATGACGAATTATGCATATTTTCTGGAAAATTGTAATAAATCTATTGTCTACGCATAAAGAAGCTAAAACTTTTAGGCTATGTAAGCTCAATTTAACTATGCATATTTCACCTCTTTTTTTAGTTGGCAAAATTAAAGTTTTTAGTATAAATGAGCTAAATATGTTGCAAACAAAGCTGTATTAAGGGGGCGATGGAATCAAGGATTTGGGCCGTATTTTTTAAAAAACAGCCAAAATGACCTATCATTCTTGAAATAAAGTTGCCCAAAATACTATTTTTGATGTTTTGACGTGCATACCTCCATAGCAAAAAGTTGGGAAAAAATTGGACAATTTACTGATTTTATTCGACTTACATAAATTCAGCAAGCAAGCCAGTGCATTAACGCTTTTTGAGGTTTTCCAAACAGACGACACGTACATTTTATTAGTCGTAATGAAAAATTGAAACAATTTTATTGCCTTCTGGGCCGAAAAAATTGCACAAGAAGCCATTTTCAGAAGCAGCAGACTCAAATATAGGCTGTGTGAATACAAAAACAATTTTTCGGCATTCGATTATAAAATGCTGGTAAGATATTTTTCTACTAAATTTTGCACAATTATAGGCTCTGCACAGTTGAACAATTTTTTAGTTTTTTAAAATAAAGCTTAGAAATTTTTTTATATGAATTTTATTGCTCAGAGTTCGACTTCGAAAACACATAATGACCTTTTTTATCCAAATCCAACATAAATGCTAAAAACCAAAAAAATAATGTTCAACTAGAGACGCACATAAGCTACATTTTGGTATAAAAAGTGTGACGATACGCAAAGCATAAGCAGAGTTATCGTTTGCCGAAAATTCACTCACGTTTGGTGCTCTGGGAGTCACGTGACATGATCACGTGATTTGAAATTAGGCCTCCAGTGTTCTTTTGTGCCATACTACATGTACACATGTACTACATATGCTACATGTATGTATAGTAAAGTTTGACATTTGCCAACTTTTTTGCCAATTTTCGATGTAACCCCCGATTCCCGGAGCGCCCCCTCAACGCGTATAGTCACACTTTATATACTCAAATGTAGCTTATGTGCTTCTCTAGTTGAACATTATTTTGGTTTTTAACATTTATGTCGGGTTTGGATAAAAAATTTCATTATGTATTTTCGAAGTCGAACTCATACAAATGAGCAATAAAATTCATACAAAAAAGTTTCTAAGCTTTATCTTAGAAAACTAAAACATTGTTCAACTTCGCAGAGCCTAAGGCTATAATTGTGCAAAATTTTGTAGAAAAATGTATTACCAGCATTTTATAATCGAATGCCGAAAAATTGTTTTTGTATTCACACAGTCTATATTTGAGTCTGCTGCTTCTGAAAATGTTTTCTTGTGCGATTTTTTTGCACAGAACGCAATAAAACTGTTTTAATTTTTAATTACGACTAATAAAATCTACGTATCGTCTGTTTGGAAAACCTTAAAAAGCGTTTATGCACTGGCTTACTTGCTGAATTTGTGTAAAAGTCGAATAACATCAGTAATTTGTCCAATTTTTTCCAAATTTTTTGCTATGGAGATATGCACGTCAAAACATCAGAAATAGTATTTTGGGCAACTTTCCTTCAAGATTGATAGGTCGTTTTGGCTGTTTTTAAAAAATACGGCCCAAATCGATTCCCGGAGCGCCCCACAGGAAAATTATTTCTAGAAAAAAAAATTTTCCGGTAAATTTCCGGAAAATTTCCGGGTTTTTTCCGGATTTTTTCTTTTGTGCCCTGCCGAATTTCCGGAAATTTTCCGGAAAATTTCCGGTTTTTTTCGGGTTTTTTCCGGAAAATTTCCGGCAATTTTCCGGAAAATTTCCGATTCCCAGTCTCACTTTCCGGAAAATTTCCGGACTTTTTCCGGATATTTTCCGGTCAACGCCAAACTGTTGCCGGATAATTTCCGGAAAATTTCCGGGTTTTTTCCGGAAAATTTCCGGGTTTTTTCCGGATAATTTCCGGGTTTTTTCCGGAAAATTTCCGGGTTTTTTCCGGATAATTTCCGGGTTTTTTCCGGAAAATTTCCGGTTTTTTCCGGAAAATTTCCGGGTTTTTTCCGGATAATTTCCGGGTTTTTTCCGGAAAATTTCCGGGTTTTTTCCGGAAAATTTCCGGGTTTTTTCCGGAAAATTTCCGGGTTTTTTCCGGAAAATTTCCGGGTTTTTTCCGGAAAATTTCCGGGTTTTTTCCGGAAAATTTCCGGATAATTTCCTGGTTTTTTCCGGAAATTTTTCGGATAATTTGCGGGTTTTTTCCGGAAGTTTCCGGGTTTTTTTCCGGATAATTTCCGGGTTTTTTCCGGATAATTTCCGGGTTTTTTCCGGAAAATTTCCGGGTTTTTTCTGGAAAATTTCCGGGCTTTTTCGGGATAATTTTCGGGCTTTTTTGGGATAATTTTCGGGTTTTTTCCGGAAATTCTCAAAATAATTTCCGGGTTTTTTCCGGAAAATGTCCGAATTTTTTCAGGAAAATTTCCGGATAATTTCCCGGTCACCCAAAATATGGCTCATTTTACAAGGGCCAACAAAATTTTTACAAGCATCTCTTGTCACGGGGTGTGGCTGTTTTCCGACACCAGGTTCGCATAATATGGCATAGTCAACTATAGTGGTGCGGGGAAAAAACCATATTTTCAACTTTTCGGGTCGTCCTGTGCTCCACATAAATCATATCCATTAGTGCTCGCGGCTGTTATAACGGCCATCTTTCGTCTAACTGTTGCACTATTAAAATGGATTGTAACTACTCACGTTTCTGAGTAATAAGCCTCGAAAGTCGAAACCTTCGGGAAAAAACCCTAATGCGGGGAAAAAACCCTATCACTTTTTCAGTTGTTCTATTAGCAGTGAGTATAAACTCAATCTACGTATAAACTCATCGTGTTCTACAACTCTTAGGCTGCAGTATGGAATAAAGAAACCGTTTTTCCGACACCCATGTGACTCACAATAATTTTTCAAAAATCGACCATTTTTGGCACAAATGACTTCTGCCCAAATATGCATTTTTTCAATATTTACAAGCATTAAAAATAAATTTTTGCGCCTATTATATACGTCAGAAACGGAGGACAAACACCGCCCGCGTCTAGAATTTTTGGATTGAAGTGGTACGCAGCAGCTAAAGCCTAAATATTCCAAAAAAGGTCAAATTTTGGTGAAACATCACCAAAACAGGTTTCGTAAGGGGTGTCGGGGTATGGGCCAAAACGACAAAAAACGACGTATTGCGGCCAAATAAACGGTTTTAATGAAGTCTACGCAAGTTGTTAGCCCAGATGAACCCACTTTTGTAGCAACAATGGGTGAGTTTAGCAAAAAAATATCGCCAAATAAAATAGGGTTTTTTTCCGCAATAGGGTTTTTTCCCGCACAAACTTTGAACTGTCACAGGTAAACCACAACGTTTTTCACTGTTTTTAGCTTCAGAAATATAGAGGAAAGGTAACTCTCTTGATAAATGCAAACGGCGTTGGCAAAAAGTGTTTGAAAAAATTATGACAAGTGAAAAATTTGGAAAAATTTGGAAAACTTCACTTTGAAATTTTTCAACACGCAAAATTTTGAAATTTTATAAAAAAATGCTACAGACCTCAAAACTGCACAGCAATTGGTGTGGTAAGTCAGTTCGTGATGGGCTTTCTACCTATACTAAAAAAGGACCTATGTCGTACATAAGGCTCGGCCAGGAAATACTAAGGTTTTTTCCTCGCAAAACGCGTAAGGTTTTTTTCCCGCACCACTATATATACAATACACACTATGTATATATACTAAAATTTTTGTAAATAAATAAACACATGATAATTCTATTTTGTATGCAACCTGCTCATTTTTGCCAAAGTTAAGCTTTTTGATGATTTCACATTAGCAACTGACTTCTACTTGATGCCAGTAACTAAGACTTATCCTTGCTCGCCAACATACTAAACTTAAGGCTTAGCACCAAGCCTCCGCTTAAGCCAGTGCTCCGATCCCTAAGTTAAAGCAAAACAGAGCCTATATACGCCTAAAAGCCCATGGTCTAATTTAAAAGAACTGCTAATAAGCATGAAAAATACATAACTTTGCTGCCGCGGGTTTTTCCCACAAATGGGTTTTTTCACCGGAGAAGTTTTTATTTAGAGCAAGGTTAGGCCTACGACATATATATATTTTTTGGTTTCCCGTAGAAACATTGTAATATAAATTTGGGCTACATGACAAAATATAGAAATGGGGGTTTTCTTGTTTGTTGTTGTTTGAAAATGTTTCAAGTTTTTTTAAAGGAATTTTTATAAGTAACCCTTGAAAACCAAACAAAAATGGCCTGGAAACAAAATCCATAGGATTTGCAATCTGTTGTGCATATCAACGTGCCTTATTCTCTGAAGTAAATTTGTCATTGTCATTGTCATTTTCCCGTCTAAAAATACTGCATCACAAAAACTTTAATTTGGGCAAACTCTTGAAAAGTAAAGAACAGTACAAAACACTAAATACAACAAAATATACATAAATAGCAGCTATATAAAAATAAAGCCACAAAACATGTACAAAATTGCGCCAATTAGAGTATATATACACTCAAAGTATAAATTATATTTTCAAATATTCGAACTACAACTACGTACATACAACTATGTATATACAACCTGAAAAAGAAAACACAAAAAAGTTTTCCGGAAAAATCAGGAAACTGTGGCAAACCGCAAAATTAGAAAATCACCTAAAAAATCCGAAGAAGTATTCAGAAAAACCCAGACATTTTCCTGAAAAAAAACCCAGAAATTTTCCGAAAAAACCCGGAAATTTTCCGGAGAGAACCCGGAAATTTCCGGAAAAAACCCGGAAATTATCTGGAAAAAACGAGGAAATTTTCCGGAAAAAACCCGGAAATTTTCAGGAAATTTTCCGGGAAAAACCCGGAAATTATCCGGAAAAAACCCGGAAATTATCCGGAAAAAACCCGGAAATTTTCCGGAAAAAACCCGGAAATTATCCGGAAAAAACCCGGAAATTTTCCGGAAAAAACCCGGAAATTATCCGGAAAAAACCCGGAAATTTTCCGGAAAAAACCCGGAAATTATCCGGAAAAAATCCGGAAATTTTCCGGAAAAAACCCGGAAATTCATTTCCGGAAAAACCCGGTTTCGGAAACAAATTTTCCCCCGTATCGAAAAACCCGGAAATTTTCCGAAAACCCGATTATCCGAAACCCAATTTTCCGGAAAAACCCGAAATTATCCCGGAAATTTTCCGGAAAAAACCCGGAAATTATCCGGAAAAAGCCCGGAAATTTTCCGGAAAAAACCCAGAAATTTTCCGGAAAAATTAATTTCCGGATTTTCTCGGTTCGGAAAAAACCCGGAAATTTTCCGGAAAAAAACCGGAAATTTTTTAATTTCCGGAAAATTTCCGGGAAATTTCCGGAAAATTTCCGGAAAAAGTTTTCCTGTGGCCCCAGATCGACCGAAAATACCCTAAATTTTGCAAAATTTCGCCAAAAAGTGCCAGTTTTTTCTAAATTTTGCTCAAATTTTGGGGACCCTCCCCCCCGAGTCCTCGATTTTGGGCGGGTCCCCCCCCATCCCTCCCTCATACATGTATGATCATAACACACTCAAAACTATCCAAAAACAAAGATTATAGCCATTTTTGGCTTAAAACTTTGGCCCACGTTCAGTTGCCAAAACACCGAAAATGCAATTTTTAAGAGGGCATAGCTCAGTAAATACAAATTTGTGGATAGGGGTTCTATTACAAAAAATGCTTCTCTTGAGGTGCTCTACTCCAAAAAATAGGTCTACTATCCCCCCCCCCCGCTGCACTTGATCCAATCTGACTTCCTTATCACCGTTCGAACGGAAAAAACACGAGTTTCCGAAAAAATTTGCGAAAACGTCCCTCACTGAGGGTTCAGATTTTGGGGGGTCATATCTCAGAAAATCCAAAAAATGAAATAGGTGTTCTTGAAGCAAAAATGCTTCCCCCAAGGTGCTCTACTCAAAAAATTAGGTCCACTTCCCCCCCCCCCCCATTTGACCAATTTAACCCTATTTTTGAGTAGACAGTAGAGCACCTTTGGTTAAGGTGGTAGTTGCGTTTTCGAGGTTTTTGTGATTTCTATGTAAACTTTGCGCCACCAGTACTCAAGTTATAAGTGACGCCTGAGCATGAATTTTTGGGACAGTACTGTAAAGGTCAAAATCCCCAGGCATGTCTCTCACTTTTTCGAAATTTCACCTGTGGACATTTTTAGAGGGTTTTAATTACAAAAAAATATCTTAAATTTTCGGTGCGTTTGCTTTTGAGCTATTTTCTCAGTAAATTGACTAGTTATCAAAAAAGTGGGGGACATGCCTGGGGATTTTAAACATGTCAAAAACCTTACCAACTTTCAGCCCCAACAGGTAATCGTATGATTCAGAGCTGTGGCGCAAACTTTTTGTAAAAAATTGTAATATTTTGGAAAGGACCTTTATTTAGTCGCTTATACTGGAAACAAAATCACAGGTTAAATTTCAATGCATGGCATACATTTAGGAAACATATTGTTCTACCTAATGCAAAAGACCGCTTGTGATTTGAATTTGTAAACGCTGAGCTATGGCTTTTCAAAAAAACACCTAAAAACGCAATTACCCCCTTAAGCATTTTTGCTTCAAGAACCCCTATTTCATGTTTTGGAGTTTCTGAAATACGAACCCCTGAAATCTGAACCCTGAGTGAGGGATTTAGCATTTTTTTGGAAGCCCTTGTTTTTTCCGTTCTAATGTTTAAATGCAGTCAGATTAATGTTTGCAATATTTAGAATCAAAATAGAGGCACCACTATATGCTCGCGGCTGTGATAACGGCCATTTCTCGCCTAACTATTGCACTAATAAAATAGATTCTGACTACGCACGTTTGTGAGTAATGTATAAGCCCCGAAACGTCCGCGGAAAAAACAAGGACGGGAGGACGACTTTCCGTCCTCTATTCATGGCCGCAGTGTCAGGCCATCTCTCTTTTGTAGAGGGGGTTGCATCGTGCATGTCCGAAATTAGACGGGGTAAAAAAACAACCCATATGGATGTCGGGGAAACTCACTTTTTGAAAATAGCCTGGCCCGGTTTCAGAAAAGATTAGTTGCGATTCTAGTAACACTGATGAAAATTGGAAAATGAGTTGTAACGTTACGTTTACGTATACAGTATAAAGGTGCTGTTGGAAACTTTCACGACATATTGTCGATATATATGTACTTTCACGACATGGTTGGGGCTTGGCTAAGGCTTTTCTTAGGCTCAAGCTAATTTGGGATTTAGCACTTAGCACGTGCAGGCCACTTTAATAATATAAATATTAACCCTCTCTTGTTTTGCAACGACATAAGACCACATAAACGATAGTGAGACCAGCCTTGTGTAAAAGCGAATGTAGCAATGAAGGCGTTTTGACGTATGTTAAAACGTGGTAAATACAGTTATTGAACTTGAACAATGTAACATTATGCATGAGGGAACAATGGAAATGGAAAATGCAGATTATTTGATAAAAATCATCGGTTTCTGGAGTTCACGCCTCAAGTTTTATGATATGCTAAAGGGTGATGAAGGCGCTGGGAGGCGGATCAGTTGACTTCAAGTAACTCGTTGAAATATCTCATAATTCTTTAATATTTTAGTGTATCAAATAAAGTCCAGTCAATTGATTCTACGATGGCGTTAGCCAGCGTGTGCGGTTATGCGAAATTCAATATCGCCGAAAAGGAGAAAGTGGCTCCTTCAACGGACCCTGCATTGATGCTTTGTCAGCCGTGCCCTTCTCTTCTGGCTTTCGAGCTGCCTGGAAATTTCAAGGTGTTTAAAACTTTAAATACTATATACATTTTTTAACGTAAACAATTTTGAAGCTATGATTGCTATTTTTTCATTTAGAATATATTGGTTTAGGCATAGGGAAGGTATGAAAAAGGTATTTATGGATATATCATAATCGTAGTATATAAATGCAAACTTCAGTTTTTGCATCATGTCTGTGTTGTAAAGCAATTATAGATTGTAGTGTAGACTATTTTAGATTATTTTATTCTTTGTACAATTATTTTTAGCCAAAAAACTTTGTTGAGAGTCATTTTGGGAAGGAGTGTCGATTTCAATTTTTGCACGGGACAACCACTCTTGCGTTTATCTATCAGAATGCAGAAACGAAGAAAGGCGAAATAATTGTCGCCGTAGATTCTCGTGCCAGCTCTGGATTGTATGTCAGTAAGTAGTGTGTTAGTTGATATCGTTCTATGCCATAATAGTTCATTTGTAGGTAAGGTATATACATAAATTGGGTTGCATTTTTCTTCATCTGTATATTTTTTATTTAGGTCTTTTTGAGGCTTACGACCACACTTTTTCTCTCATGTTGTACATTATATTTTTATACCTCATATATTTCCTATTTAGTTTGTCACTGTTATTGTTTTTAGATGGTTCAGTGAATGTGAAGAAAATATTGGTTTAATAGTGCAGTATATATGTCTGTGCAAGACGTAGCGGATAGTGATATTCTTGCACTCAGACTGTTGTTCACAGTTCTATCGTAGGTTTTGCTCAAAAATAAGTATATACCTAAAGTAATGAATGATGATATCGATTGATGAGAATATATATGCACATCAGAGACGTGATTATATGCACATTATTTCTATATACTTGCATTTTGTTCCTTTAATTTCCAGGCACACAAAACATTCTCAAGGTGTTGGAAATTAGCAATCACATCGTCTCGACTATGGCCGGTGGTGCTGCCGATTGTCAGTTTTGGATTAGACTACTTGCCAAACAAGCTCGGTATTTTTTGCAACGTAGTTTTTAACAAGCACGTTTTGCGAGTAAGGTTCAGTGCAGTCTATTACAATCGCACACAGAAGCCTAGATCACCACGCAGAATGAGCACACACACCCACACATATAATGCATTTTTTAGACCTACCCAACCTTACAGTGTATATTTACACTATGAAAGCAGATACATCATAAACGACCTTTTGCATTATAGTATATACACGGCGGCTGAGCCGCAGCGTAAAAATATAATATATATATATAGATATAGTATAATATATAGTCATATTAAAATACAATAATTTGTATATACTGTAGTAAAGCATATTATCATTGTCTATTTGAACTGTTTGTCTATTTGAACTCATTGTCTATTTGAAGAGTTTTGTGTTGTTTAGGCTGTTGGAGCATTTATTTGATGGATGTTGTCAAACATGACTTTATATTTCAGCTTGTATGAGCTGCAGAACAAAGAAAAAATCACAGTAGCGGCCGCGTCCAAGTTGCTCTGCAATATGCTGTGTAACTACAAAGGCATGGGACTGAGCGTGGGCTCTATGGTGGCTGGATATGACAAACGGGTTTGTTTTTAGTTGCTATGACTATTAGATTAAACACTAAATTAAACAACTGAACAGCATATGATCTCGGCAGCTGTCATTATACTTTTCTGCAGGGATTTTCTGTGAAATAGTACGTAACGCGTAATCAAGGTATATTGTGACCCATGACCGACAAGTTTAGCTGAAGCTGTCCTTGTACTTTTGTACACCGTAACTATAAATTGTTGCTGAATGCTGACAAATCCGTATCGTAGATAGTTTGGTTTATGCAGCACTTTGCGTCATTTCAGGGCCCTGGTTTGTACTATGTGGACAGTGAAGGAAAACGGGTGAAGGGCAATTTGTTTTCCGTTGGTTCCGGTTCACTGAACGCCTATGGCATTTTGGACACCTTTTACAAACCAGAAATGAGTCTGCAGGAGGCAGTGGAGCTCGGACGGAAGGGAATCACGCATGCTACGTTCCGTGACTCTGGCTCGGGAGGCAATGTCAATGGTACATTAATAAATAATTGCAATAATTATGTTATCTTGTGTGCCTGTGGCCAGGCGTACTCCGCTAATTTTGTAAAAGTAGCAGTGTCAGAAATAACTTGGCAAGAAATGGCTAGAAATAGTTGGGGTTGGCTTTGTATGCCGCATAAGTGCCATTAAAACTATTGTTCTGTGTGTGTCCAATTTTTGGCATAATGTTAGACGGGCATGATTGCAAATGACCCGTTTGGTTTTTTGAAGAGCTTTTTACTCAAGTTGAGTTAGTACTACGCTCATTATTCACTATTCTCATCATTGATAGACTGGCTTGTGCATTAGTTTTTTTCTAGGCATGAATATCATAGATGGATAATAGGAACAACAGTCTAATTTTACCTATATCACCCGTGGTGGTATTTTTGTTTTGTTGTTTTCTTTCAGTGTATCACGTCACGGAAGGTGGTCAGAAGTTTTATGGCAAAGAAGATGTTAGTAATCTGTATTATAAGTTCCTGGAGGATTCCGGTCGGGGAACTTTTGATCCCAAAGATCTTGTCTGAAGCTGAACTGAAGATTATTTAGTTACTAAATACTAAATTTTGTTAATTATTGTTTGGTTGGTCATTGATTTTACAACGTTTTTAGATATCACGTCGTCATTTTTTGGATAATAAAAGTTCGAACTTTTTTAGCGGTAGTGTTCTTAAGACCTAACCAAGATTGTTGAATTAAAATGTCTAAAATCAACGTCTACTATTTTGTACTTTTTTAATGTTGAAAAAAACTTATTGGTCATTGTTACGTTGCCTGTTACACATAAGCGATAATATTGTGTGTTATAAACTTGTATAAATAAACTATTTCAAATACCTTTGTTTTTGTGGTTTGAAGCTATTACGCGCTTGTTTGTCACATTTTTGCAAAAGTGGTTTACTACTTTTTTGGGATTAAAGCTAATAAATTAGTATATTTTTTGAAGGACGTGTTTCGAAGGGGGTTGGTTAAGATTTGGCAATTCAGTTAGAGGCCACAAAACTGAAAGCGGCTTTGTCTAGCTGAAGTTTGTGGTGAAACCTCAATATCAGTTCGATGGTGAGAAAACAAGTGCGTTCTGCTCAACTTGTGTTTTGGGCAGCCGTTTTTAGGATGCAGTTATATGGGCGCTTACGCACAAAACCAGTGTTGAAGCTTCTAAAAATTGCGTAATAATGGTAACAATTAATCTAGGGTTAAAAATCTTGTGACGAACACGTCCAAAAAGTCCCCCGTTTCAGTAGCGTTAGGGCAAATGTCTAGCAAACCCCTAAGTTGAGTCTTACAATATAGTTCCTTTTAGCCAGATAATTGTCAGTCACTCTTGTTACCAGTAGAAGTCGCCTGAACCTAAACCCAATGTTTCTTGTCTCGATGAGCTTGTGTTCAGTTACACTAAAATTAGTAGTTTTTCTTACTATTTTTTGGTTGTATTATTGTTTACGTTAATAATAATATTTTACTGAGCAGTGGGCGGTAAATATCTGCTGTGTCCAACTGTGGTAGTAAAGTTATGGCTTGCTTGTAGCAATGTCTTGGCGGACAGTGTTGAACTGATTACAACTACGGGACGAACATCCGCAGCTTATCAGAACAGATGAATGCTCGCTACACTCAGTTTGAAGTCAATGGGTGCCAGAATATATTATACGAAGAAGTGTCGCGTAGTCTACATACTCACGCTGAACATAGTCTATGAGGAGACTTAGAAATATGCTCGATTAGTGGGTAGAGGAAACGAGAAGGAGGGGCATTTTGCGCTGGGTTGATGACGTATGAACTTTGACTGAGCCAGTTTATGGATACGCGATGATGAAGGATTATATAATGGCGCGATTACAAATGGTTGATTTGCTGTGGTGTTCAAGCTTCCAATGGCTCACTAATTGAGGTTAGTAAACTAAGAACTAATTGGTTTGTACTTGTAGAAAAAACGAAGTAGTGATTAAACTTATCGAGAGTATAGGCAGTTGGCATGCACATATGACTGAACATAAATCGTGTTTGGTGCGCCATTCACCAAATTCTTACGCAGCTGCGCATCGGCCCAGTCGCCGGTCACCGTCACATCTTGTTGAATATTCTAAGTCAAGGTTAGCTACCAGTCTACCGCAATGACTTTTTTAGAAAACAAGCTGAAAAGGGGCATACGAAAGGCTATTTCGGTATGCCGATGTTTGGCTTTGAAAAAACGCAGTAACTTTTGAGCATTGTTTTCAGATTGTGGAGTCAAAAAATTTGTGAATGTCTAAGCTACAGTACGTATACAATTTCTGTGGGGCAGCAGAAATCGCACAAGATAAAAAATTGCTGCAGGTGCTGCTGGACATAAGACGTTTGAATCTTTTTTATGTATTTGAAAAACACTCAATTTGCCTTGAAACTTTAAAATTCGAATAATGCCTTGAAAACACGCGAAATCAATTTTTGTGGTAGATACTAACTGGCCTTTGTGCGACTATGTTAGTAGTGTCATCCAGTTTGCCAAAGTCTTATCACAACTTTTACTTTTAAGCGACACGATTTTTATCTGATTGATAACACCTGGCAGTTCAAGTATGAGAGCACATTAACAGTCATGATATATATTTATATATGCTCGTTTTGTTTGTTGTTTTATATAACTAAGTAACTAAGTAATGATTCTTCACTGATAATCTATTTTGCATGTGTATTGATTGGATGCTGTTAATAGTCATAGGGCCAACAAATTGAATGTAGCGGATTAGCAGGGGCGGTCCCAGGGGGGGGGGGGGGCGTGGGGGGGGGGCGGCCCCCCCCCCCCCCCGAAATTTTTCCCGACTGAAATTTTACACAAGGGTCCCCCCTTTGGTTTTTATGGTCCGACCGGAAAATTTTTCTGATGCGTCCCCAATGGACCAAATTTGGCCTAAAAATTAAAAATTTCCCCCAATTTTTTCCTGGGGGCTGCCGCCCCCAGACCCCTGCAACTCTGTGGCTTACTATTCCTTGTTATTATCTTTCCTCAAAGCATGTATATACTATTGTGTGGGATAAGACTTTTGGTGGTGGGGAGAAGCATCCCATTCTCAACGATTATGGGAACATACAACGAACACAATAAGTTGACATGAGAAAACGGGTTGTATTTTGGGGCACTTCTCTACCCCTATTCTCCTTTCATGTTCAGCCTATCCATCCCGCGGTCGGTTTGGAAAGTCGGTGCGCTCCTACTTCGAAAAATTGGAAAAAAATGCTAGCAAATATCTAGCAAAAATGTTCTGATTTTTTGGATTAGTATATGCCCTGAATTAAAATCATGTGTCATATGACACACTTTCTGAGAAAATCGACCATAGGTTGGGCGACCTCAAAAATCGACCCTCACGGATTTGCTTTAATTTTACATATATGATAGCCCTAAGTGTCAAACGAAATTGTGTGAAGTTGTTGGGTCTGAAACCTCACCGTTGACGAGATACTGATCTTCAAAAATAGAGATTTTTCACATTTCTTGGTTTTGGCGAAGTATGGCACTTTTACTGGTGCTGTACTCTGCATAAATAATTGAATTGATTAAAAATTTACACAAAGGTACATGTTTATATACTTTATTATGTAGCATAGTAAATTTAGCTGTAGCTTGCTGCAGTGTTTACCTATAGGTTGTTTCTCATCTCCGGCTTGATGATTTTTTTTGGTCAAAGTTTAATATTTCGCCCTGTACCTTGCCCCATAGATGCGGGCCGCGCCCAATCTTTACATACCCAACAAGCAATACATATAGCAAGTACACATACAAAAAATGAAGAAAATTGTCGCGGAGTTAGATACTTTTTCAATGACTTTTACCCGTCAAATTTGCCTGTTTTTTTGGCATGTTTGGCCGTTGTCTGTCTTGTAGAGCAAAAATTCTTCTGAATTTGACATAAGCCGCGCCTAATCTTTACACATCCAACAAGCAATACATATAGAAAGTACACATACAAAAAATGAAGACAATTCTCGGGGAGTTAGATACCTTTTCAATTACTTTTACCCGTCTAATTTGCCGTTTTTTGGCATTTTTGGCCGTTGTCTGTCCTGTAAAGCAAAAATTCACCTGGATTTAACATGGGCCGCGCCTAATCTTTACACATCCAACAATCAATACATATAGAAAGTACACATACAAAAAATGAAGACAATTCTCGGGGAGTTAGATACCTTTTCAATTACTTTTACCCGTCTAATTTGCCGTTTTTTGGCATTTTTGGCCGTTGTCTGTCCTGTAAAGCAAAAATTCACCTGGATTTGACATGGGCCGCGCCTAATCTTTACACATCCAACAATCAATTCATATAAAAAGTATACATACAAAAAATAATGACGATTCTTGGGGAGTTAGATACTTTTTCAATGACTTTTACCCATCTAATTTGCCGTTTTTTGGCATTTTTGTCCGTTGTCTATCTTGTGAGCGTTAATTTACCTGGATTTGACATGGGCCGCGCCTAATCTTTACACATCCAACAAGCAATACATATCGAAAGTACACATACAAAAAATGAAGACAATTCTCGGGGAGTTAGATACTTTTTCAATGACTTTTACCCGTCTAATTTGCCGTTTTTTGGCATTTTTGGCCATTGTCTGTCCTGTAAAGCAAAAATTCACCTGGATTTGACATGGGCCGCGCCTAATCTTTACACATCCAACGATCAATTCATATAAAAAGTATACATACAAAAAATAATTACGATTCTTAGGGAGTTAGATACTTTTTCAATGACTTTTACCCGTCTAATTTGCCGTTTTTTGGCATTTTTGGCCGTTGGCTGTCTTGTAAAGCAAAAAATCACCTGGATTTGACATCGGCCACGCCTAATCTTTACGACGTCTTTTATCTGTCTAATTAGGTGTTTTTTGACACAGTCGTTTTTTCAGGTTTGCTGTGTATTCTTTTTTTGTGTTCTGCGTTGTTTACGTATTTTGGAATCAGCATTTTTGCATATCTTTAATATGTTTAAGGAAGGTGGCTACAAGTTTCGCCTTCAACTGTTTTCAATGTAATGGTGTAGTATATATAATTCAATTTGTAGTATATACGTCTTGCATAGATCGATACTGCTGAATTAACTTTAGTAAATTCACCTTAAATGTATAGCGCATAAGGTAATAAAAACAGAAACACATTATTGCTGTATTGGAACCGGTGGATGAGATAACGATTTGTTATATTTTATTTATTTTATTAGCACTTTTACTCTTGGCCAGGAAAAAACAAAAACAAAAAAAAAAAAAAAAAAAAAAAAAAAAAAAAAAAAACAACAAAAAAAAAAAAAAAAAAAAAAACAAAAAAACAAAAAACAAACAAAAAAAAACACACCCACCCCCACCGGGGTGTGTAAAAAAAAAAAAAACAAAACAAAAACCAAACTGATTAGGCGCGGCCCATGTCAAATCCAGGTGAACTTTTGCTATACAAGATAGACAACGGCAAAAAATGCTAAAAAACGGCAAATTAGACGGGTAAAAGTATGTAAAGATTGGGCGCGGCCCGCATCTATGGGGCAAGGTACAGGGCGAAATATTAAAATTTGACCAAAAAATTTCATACAGCCGGAGGTAAGAAACAACCTACAGGTTAACTCTGCAGCAAGCTACAGCTCCATTTACTACACTGCATAATAAAGTATATATACATGTACCTTTGTGTAAATTTTCAATCAATCCAATTATTCATGCAGAGTACAGCAGCAGTAAAAGTGCCATACTTCGCCAAAACCAAGAAATGTGAAAAATCTCGATTTTAGAAGATCAGTATCTCGTCAACGGTGAGGCTTCAGACCCAACAACTTCACACAATTTCGTTTGACACTTAGGGCTATCATATATATATATATATATATATATATATATATATATATTTATATATATATATATATATATATATATATATATGTATATACAGAATATCAAGAGTATGCAGTAGTGTCACTCTAAAAGTCAGTCAGTAAGACACCGGTATGTACTCTTGGTAAAGTCACCTTTGATAGGTCTCAGAGCTTGAACGAAAATATTTTGTAATAATATTTAGTGGTTTAATTAATCATGCTGGTTCTCAACTTGATTTTAAAAATTTGCTTTAGAATTAGTTAAAAGTGATCGAATCATTTGTAAATTTTGTAGTTTTGTACACATTTTGTATACATTTATCATTTTGCCTAAACCTGATCCCAGCCGAAGCCTTAATTGCTGTGTTTTATTTCTTTTTATTTTTTATTTCCCTTTTTAACTATTCACAAGGCTTGCTGTGAGATTTTGAGCCATAGACAACTACGTATGAATAACAGAATACCTACGACAAATTAAGTGTTATTCATCAATTAGTATTAATCAGAGTACTCTTAATAAGGCTAATCTCTACTATTAGTCTGGCTAATTGTCAAGCGTACTTAATAGGGCTAATCTCTACTATGTACTCTTGGTAGTATTGTGATGGAGATTGGAGATCATGGAAAACTCACTGTCATCTCCGTAAACTCTGGCGGCATTTGACACAGCGCAGTAGGTGACCAGATAAGCTAAAGCCAGCAGTAAAAATTTTGCCACTGTTCTGCCCATTTTTGACTTCGCGGCTTCCCGGACAAGGCTAGCAAGTTAAAAGAGCTGAAAGAGGTAAAAGAAAGATTACGATTATTAAATTAGATTAATTGGATTAGATTAACTGGATTAGATTAAATAGATTAGATTAACTGGATTAGATTAAATGGATTAGAGTATAACTGGATTAGAATAATTGGATGAGAGTATAACTGGATTAGATTAGGTAAATGAATTAGATTAACTGGATTAGAGTATAACTGGACTAGAGTTAAATCAGATCAGATTGGAGTATTTGGCAAATTCTAGTATTTGCATTAGATGTGTATTAGGTAGGTTAATTGGATTAGTTTAACAGAATTAATTGAACTGCAGAAGATTAATTGCACTAGATTAATTGTATTTGATGAACTGGATTAGATTGTATTACCCGGATTATAATGACTAAATAAAGAATAACTGGATTCGTTCAGTCGGAATACATTAACTGGATGAGATTAACTTGGTTAACTTACATGATTAGATTAGGGTAGGCTATCTTGATTAGATTTGCCTGCTTAGATTATCATTACGAAAAACGAAATTCACTCCTTCAGAGTAAAGTGATGAAAAATATAGTCGCGGAAATTAGGCTCTTGTCTGTTCTCAGTATTTAGCATTTTTTTCTGCTGTGTTATATCACCACAGCTCTTAAATTTTTCATTTAATTTTTGAATGCAATCCTAATTTTCTTTATTCTTGACAGTTACTTGGATTGTAGGTACATATTATCAAGAGTACATAATAGTGTCTCACTCTATGTAGAACAAGAGTGAGACACTCTCCTTCCTGCCTGTGTTCTAGCGCAGGCAGAGGCGCTCGTCGTTTTCAGGCCACATGTTGACATTTTGTGCAACATATGGCTGGCCGTTCGGCAGCAAGCTTCGTTTCTGATTGGCCAGACGCCTGTGCACGTGCTCCAATCAGCACTCAGGCAGACATTTCTTCTGTGGTTGCCATGGTTACGTGACTGCTGCTCGGAACACGCATCTGGCCAATCAGAAGCGGTTGGCCACCCAATCAGAAGCTCCGATTGGCCACCCACATGTTGCACAAAACGTCAACACGTGGGCACGTGGCTTGAAAACGACCAGCGCATTTGCCTGTGGCAGAACACACGCATAAAGGAGAGTGTCTCACTCTTCTTCAATATAGAGTGGGACGCTATTATGTATATACTCTTGATATTAATTACAACTTGTGTCAGTGGGTTAGTGTAATCTCTGCAGGGCGTGTGTTAAAAATAAAAGGGTCAAAAATTTAGGAGGGCCTCTCCGGCATAATTTTGGGGTTCTCCCTCCCTGGGTAACCAAAAATATCCTAAATTTTGCACACTTATGTAAAACTTTTGGACAAAAGTGCCATTTTTGCAGAATTTTGCAGCCCCAATAGTTCATATCCTGGTATTGACCAAGTTAATTCCTCTGAGTTTATTTAAGGCTATAGGATATCCTAGGCGATATAGGCTAGAATAGTCCAGTCCGTTTGACACGTTGAAAACAGGCCCACAATTTAAATCACAAAATTTTAAAAGTAAATTAAGTGACATAACTGTTATGTCAAATAAGAAAAATACCAAAAAAGGTAATAGCTTTTTATGTAGAAAACGAAAATACTGTTAGCTTTATAAAAAATGTATTTTTGGATCAATTTTGGCTTTGTCATGAACTCAATTTTAAGACACGAGAAAATAAGTCACTCCGGAGGAAACCAAACACCTTAAAAAGTTTTTATGTAAAACGCATGGTGAAAAGATAGACCATTTTTATTTGAAGTAAAGTTAAAGTAAATGCCTTTTTACCGGATACAAGGGATTGGACTTTTTTAGTGCTAAGGTTTAGGAATGAATGAAATGAATAAACAAGCACGTTAAATTAGTAGAGTTAAATTAAATTTGGATAGAATTCGTTGCGACATGGTTGCAGTGCTGAGGATATTCTTCGAATATAAAACACGGCACTAGAATATTTTAATGCCAACATTATATACATGTAGGTACATAAGTAAACATGCAAACATAAAAACTGACTGATTGTTAAACACGAGGACACATTTCAAGGCACGTCCCATGTGATGTGCCCTGTAATTTTCGGGTATCACAAAATGGGTGATCAGTAAGAAAAAGAAGATGCCTAAGCCCTAACCCTAAGCCTAAGCCCTAGGCCTATGCCTACGCAAAAAGCCTTATATAGGGCCAGGTAAGGCATACAGTCACAACTGTCATACAACAGGTACAAAAGATCTTCCGATCACCCACTTGAAGAATTCTCAATTTTCAAAACGTTAGCTCCTCAGGACTTGTGAGAAATTGACTAACAGTCAAAGTTTAAAAAAGTTAAAGCCGAACTTTGTCTAAAATCCTTGGGTTATGGAAGAGGCACGGAAAACAAACTTTTTAAGGAACTTTAATTAAGGTAGAGTGGGTGTTTCTATGACAGTGCAAAAGCTAAGGTTTTAACTTTTTTAGTTTTAGTCAAAATTAACACAACTCATATTCATGAAAAATATAAAACAGGTTTGGTTGGGAAATAGAAACACCCAAACAGTTGAAAAACAGTTTTCCTCTAGGGGTTGACATGAATGCTTCCAATTTACCTTCAAACTTTTTTTGGGTTTTGGAACTGCTTTTGCATATTTTTTGATGAAATTAAAACTTCAGTAGATGTAGGGACCAACAACATTAAGCAGTTAAACTAAAGTCTGGCCAACAACAATGCTGAATCCTGAGACAAAACGAACCACTTGGGCTGGATTCTATGAAATTATGTGCTAATCATATAAAAACGTACGTAAAACCATGGTTTAGTAAAACCACCTTTGTGAAATTCACCCTTGATTTTTCAATGCTTTTGAGGACCAGAGAGTGCAAGTGGTGCCAAATTGCTGCACGTAATCCTAATCACAACATATCATGTAAGAAAACGATATTTAGTGAAAACACAAAAATAGCCACAAGGTATACACAGAAAACTCGCAACCAAACATACAGTTTAAGAATTCAGTTTCGCCTTCGCGTCAATTGAATTACCATTGCATAAGGCTTTGAACACAAATTTGCATTTAAGGCAGAGGCTACGAAATTTTTTCGTACCAAAGTTAAAAATGGTGAATGCTCGAGTGTGACTAAGATGGGGCTACTTCTTAAGCCCGGTTCATACTTGTCCTCAAGGACACAGGGACAGGGACAAGGACATAATTTGGTCAGCTACTGTGAAGAAATCAGAAGTGTTTAGAATCACTTTTCCTGTTGGGCCACAGCCCAACAGGTCTTTAATTTTGATTCTGGTATCTTTAACACAGTTCTAGCGTTAAAGTGTTTACGTGCGGAGTGTGTTTTACACGTTATCTATCGTAGCTGTGCATCTGTCACACTAAAATGCCTTGTAGTTTCACTGTGTTGTTGAGATCGGGGCTATTGTTGAGAAGTAGTTCTAAATGCAAAAGACTGCCAAAAAGTGACCACCTTACATACAATCGAACCTACGGCCTCATGGTTAAGAATCTGTCAAACTAAACACTCGACCACACAGATCAGTAGAGACCCGAGACTTTGCTAAAAGTACAAGCAAATCGATAGCAATAAATATAATAATCAAAATACAAAAACAGTTATATAACACGGCACATAAATCCTTATTTGCAAAATCGTAAAATTTAGGACTAATTCGCTCTTGGGAAATTTTGTAACAGTTGGCCCAGGTTCACAGAGTTAACGATTTTTCCAAAATAAGCCTAAGTTGTGAAATTTTGTCAAAACAAGTCATTTTCAAAATACTGGTACCTAAAATATTAAACGACAGCTAAACGATCTTTCTTTCTTTGTGGTCTCCGTGGCGCAGAGTACTAGCGCATTGGTTTCTTAACAAAAGTTTGCTGGAGCGAGCCCAGCCGGAGACAACTTTTTTCAAAGTTTACGCAATACTCGCTATGTAAGTCGATTAGCTGTTAACTATTTGCACCGATAACTTATTTTACGTCTTGATCCCGTATCCATTGTGCACTTTGTTCAAACTTTGTTAAAATGGCTGCTAAAGAAGACGTTTTGTATGGAAGATAGATCAAGTAAGTTAATGCTGTAGCTGGCCCAACAGGTTTACGATGACCTCTGGCCAATGTGCTTAAAAATAAATGCTTGATGCTTACTGAATTTTTTTGCCGCAGAATGGGCTTGTTTTGCAAACAATCTCTGTACAAATAACCCCAACTTTATCATAGTAAAAAGTTGGCTTGTTTAGTCAGACAGTTTTTTAGACCTGCTTCCTTAAGGATAAAACGATAGGGATAAGGACGTGCCCAAAACAATATTAACCGAACTTTACCATTTTTGATCAGTTATTAAAAAAACGAACACTGGCTTGCACCAAAAGAGAATAGCTCGAGAATAGAATAACTCACGAATAGCTGATCTCATTTTAACCTAAAGACTTATTCATTAGATTTGTTTTCACTGTTTCTTCGACAAAGGGTGCCTATTAACCAATTACCATACATTGAATATAATGGGTAAATATTGCAAGATGGTGAACAACACTCGAGAATAGCTAGAGAATAGGAATAGCTCGAGAATAAGGTTGGTGCAAATGGCCGAAAGTGACGCAACCTTTTTTGTCAGACTTTAGTACAAAACTGTTTGTAAAGAAGCAAAATCTGATATTAGAAGTGTCAATCAATAATAACCAAATAATGTTCTACACAGACTGGATTTTGCTTAAAACGTAAAACTTCAAAGGGCTTGTTTATCTTCGTATCAAACATCAAACTACAATAAAAGCACATAAAAGATGAAGCAGCAAAGAAAACTTGTATAAAAACCTAATCGGTAGCTTAAGAATATAACTTGACTAATTAGTGATACATAAAGTAGAATTGTTGAAAAATGTCATAAAAAATGTGTCAGATAATTATTTTACAAAACTGAGGTCTAGGTTAAGAAATAGGTATCCTGTAATGCTATTAATATACACACCCTTTAACCTTTAGCAGTACTTAGGTGTTTTTGACTTGCATGTAAGTACCTATGTTAGGTAATGCCTTTACGTCAGTTAAGGAAAAAACAAAAAAATAGATTGTTTTGTCTTAGAGTATTATGCCTTAAGTCCCATTACTGGGAAAAAACTAATGAGATATTTCACATACTGGTCTTGGTGTCAATCAAAAAGGTTTTTTCGTATGCTAGAAAAATCGTGTTTATGGGACAAACGGACACTCTTACGGACAAACGGACACTTTTACGGACAAATGGACATTCTTGCGGACAAATGGACACTCTTACGGACAAGTGAACACTCTTACGGACAAACGGACACCCTTACGCGCAAACGGACACTCTTACGGACAAACGGACACTCTTACGGACAAATGGACATTCTTACGGACAAACGGACACTCTTACGGACAAACGGACACTTTTACGGACAAATGGACACGCTCACGTACAAACAGCTACTCTCATGGTCAAGTATATATGGACTCGAGTTAGGTTACTCCGCAAGACTGTAAATGATCGTCAGTAAGGCAGATTCAGAGCTAATCTGAATATTGTACTGTGAAATAAGATACATACATATGTAGGCCCCTAGAGTAGCTAAAGGAATTTGACAGCTCATCATCGGCCCAGTAGCTCAACGGTAGAGCGCTGGTCTGCAGATTCAGAGATGGGTGGTTTGAATCCCGCCTGGGTCGTTTTGACGATAATGCTGTCTTTCTTTCTGTAAGAATCCCCGCCACTTTCTTGACATTACTAAGTGCTTACAGATACGGACAAACGGACATTAAGGACAAATGAACTAGAATTAAGATCACTCCGCAAATGTGAATGTTCTTTTGTAAGAACCGCCACTTTCTTGACAGTACTAAGTGCTTACAGATACGGACAAACGGACATTAAGGACAAATGAACTAGAATTAAGATCACTCCGCAAATGTGAATGTTCTTTTGTAAGAACCGCCACTTTCTTGACAGTACTAAGTGCTTACAGATACGGACAAACGGACATTAAGGACAAATGAACTAGAAATAAGATCACTCCGCAAATGTGAATGTTCTTTTATAAGACAGATTCAGAGCTAAATTTCAGACATATATAGTCCGAATATCTGTAAAAGTTCTACCACGCTTTTAACCCTTTCCCGCATACTGTTACATCAGAAACATAATTGCACTAGTGAAACCCGTCGGATTTATGTTTCACAGAATTTGTTACTTCACGAGGACACCTTAGGTATCCGAGTGAAGCGAGCCGGTGGCCAAGTGGCTATTCGTGACAGTCCTGAGTCCTGCCACAAAGCTATCCCTGTGACGCAGGCTCCGTCTGTGGTGACGGATCAAAACCCAGCCAATGCCTGGACTGTGTATATATTTTTCCTGTTGGGCCACAGCCCAACATGTCTTTAATTTTGATTCTGGTATCTTAACACAGTTCTAGCGTTAAAATGTTAATGTGCGGAGTGTGTTTTACACGTCTTCTACCGTTGGTTTGCATCTGTCACAAGAAAAAGCCTGTTGATATTCAGTTCAGTTACATAGTTGCTGTTGCTGAGAAAATAATTTGAAAATATAAAAGTTTGACAAAAAGGTATCCAGAACAAATCGACGATGTCACGTCAGGTTTACTAACCTAACGACTTGACCACTCGACCACACGGTTCCGTAAAGATCTGAAGCTTCACTAAGTACATAATAACAAGAGTACATAATAGCGTCTGACTCTGTATAGAAGAAGAGTGAGACACTCTCCAGCCTGCCTGTGTTCTAGCACAGGCAGATGCGCTGGTCGTTTTCAGGCTACATGTTGACATTCTATGCAACATGTGACTGGCCAATCAGAAGCGAGCTTCTATTCTCTGATTGGCAGACGCCTGTGCACGTGCTCCAATCATAAAACGGGAGAGGAATAAAGGTTAATAACTCATTATTTATTCATAGTCTGCTTATAAAAACATTAAAAAAGGTTTGCAAATACCTTTGGGAATATTTTGGCAAACTTTCAGCGAAATTGATTCAAAAACTTTGAAGAAATTCAGAAAAGTTTATATCTCAAAAGTTTCTCAATCAATTTCGATGAAAGTTTGCCAAAATATCCCTAGAGGTATTTGCAAACCTTTTTTAATGTTTTTGCAAGCAGACTATGAATAAATAATGAGTTATTAAGCTTTTATCCCTATCTTAATGCTTATCAACGCATCAGCGATTATATACTAAAGTGTGTTACGCAGGGAATCTACGCGCTGATTGGTCAGCTACATGTTGCATAGAATGTCAACATGTAGCCTGAAAACGACCAGCGCATCTGCCTGTGCTAGAACACAGGCAGGCTGGAGAGTGTCTCACTCTTCTTCTATATAGAGTGAGAAGCTATTATGTACTCTTGATAATAATCATAATTCTATTTGAAACATAATTCTATTAGAGCAATACATTACTGCCTGCTTCTAAACTGAACAGCAGCAAAACTAAAATTTGCTAAATATCATTTCATTAGTAAACAGAAATAAGAACAACGCAAGAATAGACAGAAATCAATGA
Organism: Trissonchulus sp. WLG1_4; assembly: GCA_030248245.1. Lineage (NCBI taxonomy): Eukaryota > Metazoa > Nematoda > Enoplea > Enoplida > Ironidae > Trissonchulus > Trissonchulus sp. WLG1_4. The sequence continues at coordinate 92,515 of JASANF010008875.1, forward strand.
AGTTCGGTGATCAATTTGCACTTAATCTGTAGCTTTCAACTTACAATTGCTGAAGGATTTTGACTCCAATTTTGCAGTTTAACTGTCTACAAAAGATTGGGTTTCACCCTAGCACTAGTGACACCCTAGCACTAGTGACACCCTAGCACTGTGCGTACACTCGGTTTCACCCTAGCACCGACAGGTAGCATCTTAGCACTGCCGAGATTCACCCTAGCACTGCATAGTTGCATCCTAGCACTTAGATTGTACTTAAAATTAATATAACACGAAGTCTTTAAATGTATACATTAACTGATTAGCAATTTTATTAATTTACCACTTAATAAACGTTCCACCACTTTAAACCACATTGCCCCACTTGTTGCGATTTATTATCCTAAATTACGTCTAAATCGTTTTTACCTAAGATAGATCTCACATGCCTTTGTTGAAAATTTCCTGTTAAGGTGGCGCTCAGGGGAACCGACTTTGGCATTTAATTTTTTTCAGCGACATTTTTGACCATAATGTCTTGAAGGAAAGTTGTTCAGAATGAAAAGAGCTTTCATTTGATGTGCATATTGCGATAAAATTTTTTTAAAATATTTTTTGGACGATTTTGTAGCGGCAGCATAAAAATTTTTGTTTTAATATAAACTGATTACTCATATCACTGAAATACGCGGTTTCTTGGCTTTAAAATGATGTATTAAACATAAGAATACGTTAAAGCTTTGCTGAGTTATTTAGCCGGGAAAATAGCATATAAAAAATGAAAAACCTAAAAAGCTGATAAATCTTCGAAAATGTAAAATTTTTGATTTAATTTCCTAAAAAATTGAGTATGGCTTTTGGTAACTTTTTCAACGGAACTATGCAGGCCTAGGAAAGGTCTAATTTTTTAAAAAGTCAAACGTGTGGGCAAACCTCACATTTTTGCGCAGCGAAGTCGACTACTTTTTTTTGATCTAGCTCCCTGCTGCCAATTGGGATCGAGTTGAAATTTTGCACAATGAAAGAAAAAATATAAATGCAGACGTCGAATTTTTTCGATTTTAAATTTTTGGCTCTCAGCACTTTTTGTAGCCGCTCAAACACAACTGATTTTGGAAAAATCGATTTTTTGAAAAATCAATAATCGGAATCGAAAATCGAAGACATTTGACGTCTAGATTTTTAAAAGATCTTTTTAACGATACCAAGATTGTCAAAATCGGTTGAAGTTTCGCTGAGCTAGGTCAAAAACAAAATTAGTGTGAATAGAAAATTCGACATGGTCATAAAATTTGACACATTCACATTAAAGTGCTGAACTGTATTGTAAATAGGTTTTTTTGAAGTCTCTTTGATGTACAATTAAAGTGGTATTGCTACTTATTGCAAGAGCTTAGCGCCGAACATGAGTTTTGTTGCTGAGCGCTACCTTAAGTAAGTTCAACATGAAAAGACTTTTGACCCCACAATCAAGTCATCTCCATATTTTATGGTTTTATTATCACCTGTTGAGTGTTGACAAGCGTAAGTGACAAGGTGTGTCTGAAATTTCAGCCAGTGACCTAGGAAGTTTACAGTACAATTTTGTCACATTTATAATAGATGTTGACCGCATTGTTTCACAAATTTTCGAATTTACTAAAAATTTTAATTGTAAAAATTGAAAATCTGTTAAAAAATTATACCTAATAGTTTTAAAAATGAAATGCCTTACAATGGATTTATCGGATTTGGCTAATAACAGTTTGCAAAGGTAGACTGTTATGAATGCGCTGGAAGGCAAATTAGTGCTAGGGTGAATGTGCTAGGATGCGTCTGTGTAGTGCTAGGGTGAATCCACTTAGTGCTAGGGTGAGTCTTATTAGTGCTAGGCTGAAGCTAGTGCAAGGGTGAATCGAAAACTTTCAAGAAATGGATTAAAAGTGCTAGGGTGAGAATCAACCCTGCAAAAGGAGAAGTTATTGATGGGAAATATGTAAATTGAGAAAGACAGTTTCGCTAGCCCAACAGGTTTACGATGGCCTCTGGCCAATGTACTTAAAAGTGTATGCTTGATACTTACTGAATACTTTTGCCGAAAACTTGGCTTGTTGAACTTTCATGCAGCAGAGGGTTAAGGGGGTAAGCTAAGCTCAGAATCAGTTCAACCTTTGTCAATGTCTTTGCAGGATAGCTTTCAGTCTTTGCTACACGTTTCCAAGTGAAAAGCACGCCACCTTAAGTTGGGGACTTAAGAAATATTATGTCCTCTAGGTGGGTGATTTCACAAAGCCCAGACAAAAACCAGACAGACAAAGCAAAAGTAGATTGACTGATTCTTATATGACCGATTCTCGTGAGCTACTGCCAAATTTGCATGGACATTTAATCAGAAGACATTTTTTGTGAATCTTAGCAGCGGTTTGCTTTTGGAGTTACCTAAAAATTAGTTGCCGTATCGGCTGCACAAAATACCGATATCGGGTAGAAAGATGCTCTGGGCTGCCTAATGTTTGAAAGGAAAAAGTTCTTCTGCTGAGTGAGTAGTGGTTACATTGCGAGTGTCAATAGTCCACAATTGTCCACAACTGTCAATACATTGCGAGTGTCAATAGTCCACATTTCCACAGTAAATAATAAACATGGCCATTATTTTTGGATGAAATATTGTCAAGTCAGACTTACAGCCTATATATTTACTAGCCGAGTGAGTAGCTCAAAATCAGTCATAAAGCAAAAAATGTTGAAATATAAACCCGTTTCAGGGACAGAAGTTTATTGAAAAAATTAAAAGAATTTAAGCAAAACATACAATTAATGCACTCATAAATTTTAAAATTTTGGTCTCTCTTTAAAATTTGAGACTTTAAGTCTAATGTCGTTTGTCTTGATTCAAAGTCAATAGCAGTAAACAAGACCACTAGATCAAGTTGGTTACCACCAACTTATGTAAGCTTACTAAATATAGGTACGCAGCCTCAGAGGGGACTGCGTAATAATCCGAAAGATCTTTGATTGCATATATAAGTTGCACTGAATCATGAAAAAGTAACGAAGTAAGTAAAATCATCACTCGGGTAACTATTGACCAGTGGCCTGTTGCTCAACTTTACAAGTCCTACAATTGTGACAATTGTAAGTGCAAAATAAGGTGATTCGTTACCAATTCATATAAATTCATTACGAATCACCTGATTTGGCACTTACAATTGTTACAATTGTAAGACTTGAGCAACAAGCCCCAGAGGGTGTAAGGCTCGATTACAGCCGTAGGTGATTTTCTTGATTGTGTACCGTTAAGGCAGCAGTCTCGTTAGGTCCACAGTTTTAATCAAAACTGTGACACCACCTGCGTCCCATTAGGGCAGCAACTGTTTCGTTAGATCCACAGTGCGTCCCATTAGTTCCACAGTTTTCTTATCGCCACTTTAATTCTATTTCTAATGCATCTCGCTCACGGTTTCTAAACTAAACTAGACAATTACCTACAAGTCAGCTACGCGGGGTTAACACATGAAATTATTATTTAAGCTATTACGAATACAGGCGATTACAAAAATTTTGTACAGTTCTGATTTCAATTCAAAAATTTGCGTAACTATGGCGATGGGGGTCAGAGTTTTTTAAAGACTGACAATGACTGCACTTCCAGTAAGAAACGGCTGCATGTCTGCTTTTCACGGAAAAACTATATGTGTGCCCAGGATTGAGTTCAGAATTAAAAATTACAGCTTGCCCGCCAAACTTGGTGAGGCCCATTTTAGCATCAGCAAAATTTGCGGCCGCCATTTTGAAAGAAATTTTGAAAACTGAACTTTGAAATGTTTATGACATGTAATATCAGAGGTCAGAGTTCGAACTTATTTGACTTTGTTTCAAACTCGTAATTTCTATTGTGTTCACTTTCGTCGTTTCAAAACTAGTTTAATATAGATGAACGTTTTTGCTGCCTTAACGCTACAAATGTGGCCTTAACGAAACACCCAAAACTGTGTGGACCTAATGGGACGATTTTAATCTTGACTTAATTTAGTGTGGCCTTAACGGAACACAGCCCCGTAGGTAGGTATGTCCGAAATAGTAACGCCTCTACTAGTGTATAAGATCAGGGGCCTGTTGCTCAACTTTACAAGTTTTGCAATTGTAACAACTGTAAATGCAAAATGAGGTGATTCGTTACGAATTCATCATATAAATTCTGATTTTGCACTTGATTTTGCACTTACAATTGTTACAATTGTACAACTTGTAAAGTTGAGCAACATACCCCAGATTGTTACGTGATTTTTGTGTAATTTTACCGGATGAACAGACATACGGCTGTAAGTATGAATCGAGAAAGACGTTCTATTCTACTAAGACACATGGAACATCGTAACGGAATATTCTGCATGTGTCTCGTAGAATAACATATTGCCCCTAAACATTCACTCGGTATACCTCAGTTCTTTAAAACTCTGCCTCACTATAATAACGAGTATTTCTGCAGAAACAATAGTCTTCTAAGTGGGACATGAAAACGACAAGATTGCGTCGCACTAGCTTTCAGGTAATAAACACGACAATACCTCTTGATTTTCTTCGAAGCTACAATATGCTGATTGGCAATCTTTCTGAAACAGAACTTTGGGATTCGGGAAGAATTATAAATTAAAATAAGAAAAACTAACGACTCCATGTGAGATCGTTGCGTAGGTATATCAAGTAGTAATTGCGTTTTTGAGCATTATATATATATACTATATATATACATTATATATATATATACTATATATATATATATATATATATATTACTTATATATATATATAAAAATATATATATATATATATATATATATATATATATATATATATATATATATATATATATATATATATATATATATATATACATTATCCATACATATATCCTTTTGCTGCTGAATTTATTGCTGAGTAGCTCAAAGTTTGTCTTAAGGCAAAGCAAAAATTGTTCAATTGTAACCGCATCAGCAGGACACTAATAAAACTAAAAAATTAAAGCAAAAAATGACACTCACATAATTAAAATAATGATCTGAACGAGATTTGAACCGGGATCCCTTGATTAACAGTCCAGTACGCTAACCACTACACAACTAAAACCACTGAGGACTGAATACCAAACTAACAGTACATCTGTATGTACCACCAACTAATAATCCGGCAACGCGGTTAACGCTAATCCGTTTCTGTTTGGCGTCGAATGACGTCTAATTTTGACGCGTCGGAGGCATTTTCATTTGAAACCGATAGTTTTCACAGAGAAAAAACACAATTACGTTCGACTGTGCATATAAGTTTATTTGCGTCATACTTGTGGACGTGGTCAACAAACCGGCTTAATTTGATAAAAACGCGCAGGTAAGGTAACATAATAACTTCAGTACTGACGGACCATAAAAGTGAAACCCTTTTTTATTATGTATAATTGGGTGATTGATCAGTAAAATAGAAATTCTTGTTGGTAAGGATTGATTTCCTTGTTGCTTTTCTTATAAATATAACATGTATAAAAATGTTTCTCAGGGTTCATTCCTTTACCAAATGAAATGGACTGGACTTTTTGAATCCGAGGTTTAGGAACGGCAAATCGGACTAACCAGACTAAACGAGTTAAGATAAGTTAGCGGCTTAATTTTTTGTCCGAATCCATTCTTAAACTACTACTGGACTAAACTACATAGACTTAACATTAGCGGACACAGCTTAGTCTGACTAAAAAGCAGCTAAAAGGTAACTCTGTTTAATTCGGAGGTTTTGGAATGGAATTTTTACGCATTATTTTTAACTTTACCTAATTATTGAATCAATCCTTCAGGCTTCAATCCAGTAAAGGAATGGCCCCTAGTGTTTTGTTGAAATTAAATTGAAGAGTTAAATTTAGACTGAAGAGATATGTAGTATATTTTGAAAAGCTGCAATTATTCGTATTACATGCAAAAGAAAAATTACAGAATAAGTCCATGATATTTTTTGTTTTTTTCGAAAAATCTTTAGCTGTGAAGACTCGTCGATATTAAAAAGTTGTGCAGGTTTTCATAATTTTTTCGTCATTATCCCGTCGTATTTCGTCACTTTTCGCGAAGAATGAAGCTCGTCGTATGCCTACAAAGGACACGATTGTGTTGTGAACTCATTCAGCAGAAGAGCTTGTTTCTGCTTCAGATTAACTAGAGCCTATTCCTTTACCAGATTAAAGTGTTAATTATACATTACAGGTTTAAACGGGTTAAAAATTATGATAAACATGCAATTCCTAACCCTCCGAATTAAACTACTTGAATTTTAGCACGCGGCTTTTTAGTTTGACTAAACGGACTTAGCTACGCATGCTAAAGTTAAGCATGCATGTTGAATCCGTTTAGTCCAGTGGTAGTTTAGGAACAGATTCGGACTAAAATTAGGCCGCTGATTTATTTTAACTCGTTTAGTGCGTTAGTTCGATTTGTAATTCCAAAAGCTCAAACTAAAATAAGTCCAATCCGCTTAATCCTGTGAGGGATAGGCCCTGCTCAGAAACCTTCCTGTATATATTTTATACTTTTAAGAAAAGCAGCAATGAACTTTATCTATGTATATAGGAATTTCTATTTCACTGATCACAAATTATACACAACAAAAAATAGGATTATAGTGTTGTAAATGAGAATTAGGGCCTCTGAGACTCGGGGGCTGTGGTGTAGTGGTTAGCATGCCTGACTTCGAAGCAGGTGGCCCGGGTTCGATTCCCGGCGCCTCCATTTCTTTCATTCTTTCAAATTGGGGCCTCCTCTTTCTATTCAACATAGTGGCGACCGTGACATAGGACGGAGAGGATAGGGCCGGGTCCTCAGGACAGCCTTATCCCCGAACCGTCTTCGGAGGTGGGTTAGGAGCCCCATGCCCTGGGTTGAGGTTGGCACTTCAACCCTTACGGTACTCGTGCTGTGTGCTGCATGACTGTGTACATAGCTTGTCTTGTGTGGTCCCTCGGTTAAGGGTAATCCGAAAAACCCTCGGGTTCGGTTAGGGGTGAACCGGAGAAAACCCTCGGTTTCGGTTAGGGGTGAGCCGGAGAAAACCCTCGGTATTGGTTGAGAATCGTTCTGGGTCGATCGAGAAACCCTGTGGTTGCGGGTAAGCCAGGAAACCCTGAGTGTGGTGTGATTGAAGTAGGCTTGGAGGCCTACGTGTGAATGTGCTCCGCCCTTAAGGCATCGGGTTCGCCCCGGGAGCATGAGTATCGACCGAGTATCGTTGCAGGGTCGCAACGATGTTCGAAGGGGGGACCCTGTTGTAAATGAGAATTAGGGCCTCTGAGACTCGGGGGCTGTGGTGTAGTGGTTAGCATGCCTGACTTCGAAGCAGGTGGCCCGGGTTCGATTCCCGGCGCCTCCATTTCTTTCATTCTTTCAAATTGGGGCCTCCTCTTTCTATTCAACAATAGTTTATGTTTTGTCTGTAATAAAGTTATTATATTACCAGTGCAGTCCGTTTAATCCGGTAAAGAAATGGGCCGAAAAACTCGTAATAATAGTTTTTCGTCACTGGCTTAGCGACAGTCGCTTGCGGATAAGTATGAAGTATAAACCAGGGTCGTAAGGAAGTGTCTCACTCTTCTTCTTTAACTGAATCGTCTTTAGGACTACGGTTCATCCTTTTCTTAATATGATTGAGAGTAGCCTAGTTTTGAAACATTTTATGGCATATTTTTAAGCCAGCATCTTTTGACTATTAATAATTTATTTCTTGGCTTATTTTCTATAAGAAATTATCTGCCCGGCCGTTTGCGATATGTAAAGCTAAGGAGACTAATTCACGCTTAGAAACATTTGACCTCAAAGAGTTATCAAAGGCAGAGTTTTGGATTTTTTGACCGCTTCTTTATTTTTTATTTTTTGCTAAAAATTATTTCTTATATATTGTTCTTAGAACTGTGTAATGAACACTCGTAGTAGTATCAAGAATCCATTTTTGATACTTTTTTGTCATGCTAAATATTGATTTGGTTTGATTTTGTCCAGCTAAAAGAAATTTTTTTATTAGCTGACTACTGTTTACATGTGAATATGAATTCTGACGCGCGATTTACATTTTTAAAATGGTTTAATCCCCAGAGAAATAATTAGATTACATACATGGCTTTAAGTTCCAAGTCAAATTATTTTTCTTGTTTTATTCCTTCTATTAAAACTTAGTTTTAAAACCATTATAGATTGATCTCAGTGAATGCTTAGTAGCGCTTTCCATTGTGTAGCGGAAATGTGGTTCATACTTGTCCGTATTTGTAAGAAGTTATCCAAATCCGTAAAAGGGTATCCGTACCCCGTAAAAGTTTTTTCCGTATAAGCCAGTACATCTGATTTCGGTTTGGGTTCATTTTCATGTATCACCATCTGAATAGTGAATACCCCTACTGAAACTTGCAGATTTTGGCGACAGCTGCATTTTGCCTGACTTTCGTCCAATATAGCGGCAATTGCCATAACAATAGCTGCGACACATTTCAGTTCATACTATATCGCTGGCGGCAATAGCGAAATGACAGCCATTTTGCCAGGGATTGCCACTTTTTTCGCGGTCGCTCAGTTATAGCCAGTGGCAATTTGGGCGATTTTAAAAGGGACGGGGGCCTGACTTGGCCGGGGGAGGGTGCAAAGAGCTATAGCCAATGGTGAGGGTGATCCCTAGTTTTCACTTGAGGCGGGGATATTGTGTTATTCAGTCGGTGATTTATGAAAATGAAGCTTCCGGTTTCTTATTCGTTATTTGTTATTAGGTGGGAATCGGTCCTAAACCGGAATCGGATTATGTGGAATAAATTTGAGATTTAGTTAGTTGATAAATAAACAGCAGCTTTTGAAGTAGCGCTATGATCAAAACGTAGTTAGATTATCATTAAAAAAGTTTCACCACTCTACGTTTATTTGCAAAAGTCTTAGGGCCTATTTCTTTACCAGATTAAACGGACTGGACTTATTTTAGTCCTATTGTTTGGAATGACAAATTGGACTAAACGGACTAAACGAGTTAAAATAAGTCAGCTGCTTAATTTTAGTCTGACCCCACTCCAAAACTACTACTGGACTAAACGGACTTAACATGCACGCTTAACATTAGCTTGCATAGTTAAAGTCCGTTTAGTCCGATTAAAAAGCAGCGCGCAAGAAGTTACGCCCGTTTAATCCGGAGGTTTTGGAATGGCATTTTTAAGCTCGATTTTTAAACCGTTTAGTCCGATTATAATTAACCCTTTAATCCGGTAAAGGAATAGGCCCTTAATCAAATAAATGTAAATCGAAGGGTAATATTTATACTTGCAGTCGAATTTCTGGTTAGCCGGCAAAATTACGAAATAATCACACCACAAGCTGATCCGATACCCTATTAGTGGAGTGAACTGGTTGCCTGCTGAACGGTCATACGGCTGTAAGCATGAATCAAAGTATAAAATATTGAATTCAATTTGAGAAGAGGTACCAGAAACTTGAAAAAGTAACGTAGGATCAAACCCAGTTTAAGTACAGTGGTCTACGGGTATAGATTTCGAATAAAACAGGCTGTAAACTGTAAACCCAATTTCTGAGAAAACCTATAAGACCAATAATTTTCAAGCTAAGGTATAAATCTGTGACGGAGGTAGGTATAAAATTTCACCGATACCATTTTATTGTTAATAAACGCGGCTAACTCGAAGCTAATTAGACTGTTTTCAATCAGAAATATTTTTCCAGAGTCTTAATTCTGACTCATGTGCGACATAACTGTATCGTAGAGTCAGAATATTTCTGCCCTAAGCCTAGGTTCTTATCCAAAATTAAAGTTAGCGTAATATAATTAAACTGGTTTGATGGCTTCATTTGCATGTATCACCAACTGAATAGCATTGTAATTACTGATCGTAGCTAAGGAAAAACTAGGGAGGGACCCCTTAACCATAGGCTTTCTCATATTCGCACCCCCCCAGCAATGAGGCCCGCCTTTCCCCGATCACCGCAGTCCAACAAGCCAAAATCGCCAAGAAAGCGGCAATAAAGAAAGGCTGTTATTATCCCAAATAACGTTTGTGACTGCGACAAACATCCACAATAACCATATCATTATTGTAAATGAGAAATAGGGCCTACGAGACTTGCGGGCTGTGGTGTAATTGTTAGCATTCTTGTCGTCGACGCAGGCCCAGCTTCGATTCCCGGTGTCTCTATTTCCCTCTTTTTTCTGAATTGGGGTCTCATCTTTCTTTCAACACCATATTACCCGTACCTGTTCCCTGTACAGTTAGCACAAATATTCAATTAGCAGGCAAAACATTGCAGTTAGGTGTGTTTGTATTGCCTTTGCGAGACTCAAGAATTCACGGCATACAGTACACAGATCAGAATTAAGGTAAGGTGAAGCCGGCTTCAGTTTACCTTAATTCTGATCTGTACTGTATGTACATACATTCGTTGCGTTTTCTAAAACAATTTTATTCCCTAGCAAATTCAAACCTATCCTGTGGACACGATTCGCAGAGAAAAGTGTCCACGGGTGACGTTCGATGCAAAAATTTTGATCCGAAAAAAATACGAGATCCAACCATTCGTTGTACTCTTCGTGTAAAACTGGTGGTAGGTCATCAAATGACACTGTGTGTGTGTGTGTCGAAAAATTGAATTTTGATCGATTATGAGGAAATATGCACCGTAATACTACTATCAGTAGACAATCAGGGTGGATTTCACAAAGGTGGTTTAACTAAACCATGGTTTTACGTACGTTTATATTATATTTCCCTTAATTCTTTATCAAACAGGCCCGCTTCTTTATCAAAAGCATTGGTTTTTTTGAAATTTAAAACCTGCAGCACAGCAGGTCTCTGTTTAGCTGACAATTTCAGCTAAGCTAAAATCATGTTTAAGAAAATCTAGGAAAATCGTAACGAAACAGGCCATATTTCGTAACGAAAAAATGTGCAAAACAAAAAAAAAAGCCACAAAAACCCTGGTTATATAAACCCCCCCTTTTAAAACCCCCCTCAGTGTTTAGCAATGTTTCGCAGATTGTGTATCAGCGTGTCGAAACCACAAAGGGACGCACTTTTGCCTCTTGATGCGTTTGGCAACTATTTACGTCGTAGCATAGCTAGGAATGTCACTACGCTATGAAACAACATGCAACATTCGAAAGGTGGATTTCACAAAAGTGGCTTTTCCTAGTCGGATGAGGCAGAAATTTAATTGATGAATACGGGTACCGACCGGTGGATTTCACCATTGAAGACAAGCAAAGCATCCCGCGACAGGGAAAACCTGGCTCCACTTGCCACATGACGCCTCATGGGGTTTCACATGGTGTGAATGTAATGCAGTTTAAAAGATTGCAGTTTGCAGTCGCAAATTGTAAATTTCAGTGCAGTTTTGACAAGGCCTCTGTTAGACATCAGATTAGCCAAAGCGCTCAAATACACATTAAGAAAGTCAGTGCACAATGACCTCATATTCTTAATAGATAATTAATTTATATAATCAAAACACGCGAATTAATTAGTTTAATGTCCCAAAAACAGTGTTCATTATTATATTATTATAAATTCAGTCAACAGTTATTACTTATCTAATATTTAGGTATGGAATTTTAAATATTAATTAGTTAAATTATATACACGCAAAAGTTTAAGAAAATCGAACGTACGCTATGGGATTTTCTTGCTTACATAAACCAAATATTGCTTTACCCTGACAAAAATGGCCGATTTTTGGGAATTCTTGCTGTATTTAATAATGATTGAAGTTTGTTCTTTTGGTAATGAAGCAGCGTGATTCGTTTTGGTTCAGAGTCCGTACTTTTTGGTCAGACCTTAGTTTGCTTGTTAGTTCTTTATTATAGCCAGTTGACCAGGGTGTCACCTAGCTTTAGATTTAACAAAACATTCACATTTACACTTACATTTACACTTACATTTACATTTACATTTACATTTACATTTACATTTACATTTACATGTACATTTACATTTACATTTACATTTACATTTACATTTACATTTACATTTACATTTACATTTACATTTACATTTACATTTACATTTACATTTACATTTACATTTACATTTACATTTACATTTACATTTACATTTACATTTACATTTACATTTACATTTACATTTACATTTACATTTACATTTACATTTACATTTACATTTACATTTACATTTACATTTACATTTACATTTACATTTACATTTACATTTACATTTACATTTACATTTACATTTACATTTACATTTACATTTACATTTACATTTACATTTACATTTACATTTACATTTACATTTACATTTACATTTACATTTACATTTACATTTACATTTACATTTACATTTACATTTACATTTGCATTTACATTTACATTTACATTACATTAAGTTGTAAATGTAAATGTAAGTGTATATTACGTAAGTGTAAATGCAAATGTAAAAGTAAACGTAACTGTGAATGTAAATGTACTTGTAAGCGTAAGTGTAAATGTAAATGTAAGTGTGAATGTAAATGTAATTGTAAGCGTAAGTGTAAATGTAAATGTAAATGTATATGTAAATGTAAGTGTAAATTTAATGTAAGTCAACCATGTTTTGAGTGAGAACAGTCAGGCTTAGTGAACCCATTGTTATTTTTCCGGTAACGTTTTCTACCCTTTTGGAGAAAAACCATATTTTTTTTCTAATTGCCGAACTCTAATCGACACAAGAAAAACAATTTTCTATTATCCCTGAAGTGGTTGACAAATATGCTGCATTCTAAGCAAAAAAATAACTTTTCTGCATAATGTAAGAGTCTATTTTTGAAAAATTCCAGTGTGTAATCGTCACTGACGCCCCCAGACCTCTGTGCGTTGTGCTCATGTTTATTAATATTATTGTTTTGGCTTATGTTAGAGTGCTATCGTTAAAGTGCCACCACACATACTCACGCGTTTTTTGTTTTGTTGGTATGTTTGCATATATTCCTATCAGGAATTTGATGCATGAACTTAGTTTTTCAATAAACATAACATAACATAATAGGACTGTATTAATTATTTATTTTCGGTATTCTTTCGAAAAAATCCAGATTCGTAGAACAAAACCACGTCCTCAAGATACTTACGTTTCTTTGGGTTTATGGCTTAAAGAGCCTAGACCACTGCTAACTACGGCGTAAACATTCACCTATAACGATTAACACACTGTCTCGTTTTCTTCAAAATCATGCCTTAATGGGACATTAGCCGGTACTCAATCGTTTAGTTTCATGTCAAGTGCATTCTTGCTGTTATTGCTGATAAATTTAAGGAACACTGGCCTTGAACATATAGTTCTACATGTCTAAGACAAAGTCCAGGTTTACCTTTTTCCTTCTTTGAGCAGTTTCATAACCTGTTGTACTTTCACTAGCATCTCAGAGCATCGAAACCTGGCGAGCCGATGCTTCACAGAGTGACGTAAGGTGTTTTAAATGAGAGCCTATATAGTATGTACGAGACTCGGGGCTGTGGTGTAGTGGTTAGCATTCTTGTCGCCGGCGCAAGCGGCCCGGGTTCGATTCCCGGCGCCTCCATTTCTTTCATTCGTTTTAAATTCGAGTCTCCTCTTTCTTTGAAAACAGGTATCATTCAGATGCGAACTTAAACATTGAGTCTCAAATTAATCAGGAATACATATGTGATTTTAACTGCCTCAGGTATTCTTTAATAATTTTCTTAAAAGTGGCTCAGGAATTGAATGATTCAAATAGCCTGCAGAATTTGTAGTTAAGATTTTCTTGAATAGTTTTCATTTTATTCCTGACGTTAATTAATTCCGAAGGGCAATTTTTCATTCAAATCAAGTTTATTTTAAAACTAACTGAAATAAAAAAATCATGTGTGAAGTGCCATTACTAATTTCCGAATTGACCCCCGGTTCATATTCGTCCTTGTCTTTGTTCCTTTCGTTTTGTCCCTAAACGATTCCAATAAAACTGCCTCGCCAAATAAGCCAACTTGCGCATGAATAAAGTTGGGGTCATCATCATTGTGATGCAAAGAATTAGCCGAAACGCTTGTGTCAATTCTTGTCAGCAGCTGACCAAAATTTGTCCTGTGTCTCTGTCCCTGTGTGCTTAAGGACAAGTACAGAACCGGGCTTTAAAAGGATTGCATATTAGCTCACGGGTGTTCACGGGTTCAGACAAGATTTTCACCTTTGACCCACGATTTCCAGTTACGCTAATTTTTGAATGATTGTCTTCTGATAATACGCATCTTTAGCTAATGCTCAAGTTTATGTAGTTTTCACAGGTTGTATGCAACTCACATTGCTACAGGAACCAAAATTACTTGTTACAGATTCTGGAGTCAAAACGTCACTTGATGAGCCAGGCATGCAGTTATAAACTTTGAGTTTGAAATCAAGTGACTTCGACCCGCTTTGAATCCGGAGTATGCAGCAGTTGTTTTTGGTCGGTATTGTACTTTAATCGAATTACACTAATACACGTATAATCTCTGTAAAATTGAAATGTTTATTTATTTTTTCACACTGTTTTAGGCCGGAGAAAGATTAAATCAAAAATTTTATTATTACTTTGTGATGATAAGCTAATGATTCATTACTCACCAAATGAAATGGCGCAAAAACTTATGAAATTATTAATGTGATTAGTGTTGTGTCTTCTGCATTAGCTATGACCGGTTCTAACTTGGTTTAAGCTAATCTTCAGGCCATATCTTAACCTAATACCCTGAGCGAGAATTATATGACATAAATTTGGCGCTTTGGGTATATAATTCTACTTATAAATAATTATCTGCTACTTAAACATTTATCGGTTAGTTCAAATTTGACGTGTATGCCCTTTCCTGCCATAGAATTTTGGTTTTGGCTGGATGTTTTGATCCGTCGCCAAAGACGGAGCCTGTGTCGCAAGGACAGCTTTGCGGCAGGAGTCGACCACCAGCTCGCATCCTCGTGCAGTAGTTGATTCTGTGAAACATTACGCCAACAGGTTTCATTAGTGTTGCCGCAAAGGAAGATTGGTTGGATGTGTTCCCGAATAAAAAACTGCGCGAAATTAGGTACAAACGTTTTTTCGTATAATACCTGAATGTAGCAGCGACAGACGCTGAGCTATGAGCCATAAGCGTGTAGTCCTTTACCGGATGAAAAGGTTAATTTTTATCGGACTAAACGGTTTAAAAAAACTTAAACATGCCATTCCAAATCCACCAGATTAAACGGACTTAAATAAATTTTAGCGGGCTGCTTTTTAGTCAGACTAAACGGACTTAGCTACGCATCCCTATGTTAAGCGTGCATGTTAAATCCGTTTAATAGTCCAGTAGTGGTTTAGGAACGGGCTCGGATTAAAGTTAGGCCGTTGATTATATGTTAACTCGTTTAGTCCGTTTAGTCTGATGCGTCATTCCTAAACCTCGGACTAAAATAAGTGTCCAGTCCGTTTCATCCGGTAAAAGAATGCGTCCTAAGAGGTCAACATTACCTGATTTGTTTTTGAGGATTGGTTTGTCGGAATTCGATTCAGATACATTATGTACGTACATAGAGTATGTAATTAGGGCAACATAACATACTCAGAGTAAATGAGGAATACATGCCGCACTAGGATTTAAAGATTATTTAGCGGCCGCGTTTGTTATTTCTTCTGGAATATTGACACTCACATTTCATAAGTATAACATAACAACACAAACAAGTAGCCTCAATAAGTTTTTCGACCCTAAAGCTGCTACCAGGAGTACATTAATGGCTGGAATTCACAACCTAACACTAACTTTTTCCTCAAAAGTTAGTGAAACACTTAAAATAGGCCTCGAAACACTAAAATTTTAAGTGTATCAGGCTGAACGTTAAGGTTGAATTTCACAAAGGTGGTTTTATTAAACCATGGTTTTACGTACGTTTTTATATGATTTGCACATAATTTCATTACGAAGTGTCGCCTGGTTCTTTAGCAGATTTTCTTAAACCATGGTTATAGCTCAGTTGAAATTTCAGCAAAACAGTGACCTACTGTGCTGCAGGTTTCAAATTTCAACTGCGCTAAAACCATGGTTTAAGAAAATCTACGAAATTTGTAGCGAATCAGGCTATATTTCATAATGAAATTATGTGCAAATCATATAAAAACGTACGGAAAACCATGGTTTAGTAAAGCCACCTTTGTGAAATCCACCCTGAGTGTTTCACCAACTTTTAAGGGAAACTTTAGTGTAGTGTTAGTGTTAGGTTGTGAATCCCAGCCAATAAGAAGAGTACGTCACTGTATTTCAAATATATTTTTGTAAAAGCTTCGACTGAAAAGGGTGGCAGGTTCCACGTTTTGCTACAATCCTGGAAAAATTAATATTGAAAAACTCCCTATGGCTCTAAACCACTGGGTTCAGTTTTCTAATACAATTTCTTTCATTTCCCTGGGGCTAGAATCTAGCTGGATCTAATATTTTACGATCCAATAGGTGGGAATGTGAAATTAAATCAGCTAGGGATACTTGTTCAGTTTGTTTTCACGAGATTTCTAAATTGTTAATTTATGCATAATCAAATAAAGGAGTAATATAACGCTACAAAAGTTATTGAAAATCATAAAAAACAGTATATTGGTATATTGGTTCATCATGCGCAATAGTCTGTCTCCGATAGATAGATTTTAATTTACATTATAATTCATTTTTGAGACACTCACGACAGGTCTTTAATTTTGATTCTGGAATAAATTTTGCACTGCACGGTAGTGTTAGGTTTAATAAACTTTAGTTTTGGCGCCAAAAATAAAGTTGACAAAAGACCCTTTTCTGCATATTTCTGCATGTTTCAGCACAACAAATGAACTATCACATACCAGTGAAACCTGTCAGGGTAATGTTTCACATTCACAGAAACAGTTATTTCGCGAGGACGCTGTATTTGAAGCGAGCCGGTGGTCGAGTGGTTAGACGTGACAGTCCTACCATAAAGCTGTCCCTGCGACACAGGCTCCGTCTGTGGTGACGGGTCAAAACATAGTCAAGACTTTGACTTTTTTTGAAACATTTTAAAATCCTGAGCAAGAAAGGGTTAACATTTTTTTTAGTCTTTTCTTACAAAATTCAGAGCTTTTTACAATTTGAGCACTGAACTCTGCTTGGTTTACGTTTTTTAGATGTTATTTATTTCTGGTTAAATTAATTGCCAGGCTTAGCAAGCTGGAAAAATGAAGAAGTTGCAACCATTTTGTGTATTTACTCCCATCCCTGCATTTTTTTGTTTCCTCTGGAGAAGGAACAATTACCTATTTGTTCACGTAGGTTCGGACTTTACCACTTTGACAGCGCTAATGGCAGACACCAGAAAAGTTTTTGAGTAACGTGTTTTAGTTACATTTTTAAGGCTTATTTTAATTTTTTAATTGAGTTTTGATTTTTAATTAATTTAATTTAAACTATAGCATTGTTTTAAACTTCACAAAATCGCTGTAAACAGTTAGTTGCTTGTATGTTCATTTCTCAAGCTTGCCCGATTAGTAGTCAGGTACAGGGTTTTTTTGAAAATCCGAAGTGCGGATACTTTGCGGACGGCCAAAATTTTTTGCGGACGGATAAATTTTTCTGCGGACAGTCGGCCAAAATCATGCGCATCTACGTTAGGATTTCAGTTTGTGCATTATATACATATTTCATACTCAACAACAATGGCGTAGCTAGGAAATTTTTTGAGGGGTGGGCATGACTTTTGTTTTAGATTTTTTGAAATGTCTTATAATGCGCTTAATTGCAATTATATCGCAAATATATACACATATTGGCTAACTTCATTAAATAACAATGGTATTTTTTGACCAGAGCTGCATAACATGTGAAGCTCAGCGCCACTGGCGGTCCCAGATTTTGATCTGTGTTACGACTTGTGCTCAGCCGTCGACCATACTGTTTTCGATGAATATATACCTTTGAAAACTAGTAGTGTACCCAGGGGCCGTATTCTCAAAATTATATACCTGCAGGTATATATATACTTATACTACATATGATGAATTAGAAGGCACAACCCTCGAAGGAAAATTTTTGAAAATGTAGTGTGAGTTTGGTCAATTGGGGACGTGCCGGAAAATTTTTTGCCGGAGTGGGCAAAACCAAGGGGGCTTCACGGGAAAAAATTTTCCTTTTGAGGAATTTCTGGATGCGGACGCATTGCGGACGGCTGAAAAAAATGCGGGCGACTCAAAAAAAACTGCGGATGTCCGCACTGTGGTCCGCAAAAAAAACCTTGGTCAGGTAGTCGACTGTTCATCTCTTTGCCCCAAAACAGGATAGGTTCTAACGGCCTATTCCTTTACCGGATTAAACGGACTGGACTTATTTTAGTCCAAGGTTTAGGAATGGCAAATCGGGTTAAACGGAATAAACGAGTTAAAATAAGTCAGCGGCTTAATTTTAGTCTGACCCCATTCTAAAACTACCACTGGACTAAACGGATTTAACATGCACGTTTAAAACATTAGCGTGCACAGATAAGTCCGTTTAGTCCGATTAAAAAGATGCGCGCTAAAAGTTGAGTCTGTTTAACCCAAAGATTTTGGAATGGCATTTTTAAACTTAGTTTTTAAACCGTTTAGTCTTATTAAAATTAACTCTTTAACCCGGTAAAGGAATGGGCCCTAAGTCAAAATTTACAATATTTGAGGCTCGTTTATAAAATCAATATAAGTTTAGTTTGAGGTTCAAGAATCAGAATTTAAGCTTTCACATTAAAGCCCGGTTCATACTCGTTCTTGTCCTTGTCCCTATCGTTTTGTCCTCAAGCGATCCTAAGAAAACTACCAGACCAAATGGGCCGCATTTTTGCATAAAGAAAATTTGGGTCAAGCCCAGTTTGTACACAAAACATGAGACAAAATGATTCAGACAGTGCTTCACAGCAGCTTAACGAAATTTGTCCTTATCCCTGTCCCTGTGTCCTTAAGGACAAGTATGAACCGCGCTTAAAAGTTCGAAGTTTTATAGCTTAATATTTAATATTCAACACTCAAGCCTTAAGCTATACGTTCACAAGTTCACTAGCACGCATCTGCGAAAACAAAATGAATCAGAAGGTTTCAGCCTAGCTGGATACTATTTAGACATTCTAACCTTTTTACTCATTAATTTTTGCGCTGCTAATTTCATTGAGATGCTGTGTTTTTTCCAAGTTGGATTCCTATTTTATTGCTTTGCGTCCTAGAAAAACCCCAAGCGGCCTCCCCGAGTATAAGATTGTAGAGTCAATTCACAAAGTATATGTAGCTGACTCTTACTCTCATGACGTACCTGAGATTAGTTCTAAATATAGATTTTGCAATGATAATTTATACTCTTAAGCCCGGTTCATACTTGTCCTTAAGAAGACAGCGACAGGGGCAAGGACAAACTTTGGTCAGCTGCTGTGAAGAATTGACGTAAGCGTTTCAGCTAATTTTCTACATACGACCTGCAAGTGACCCAAACTTTATTCATTTGTTGGCTTATTTGGCCAGGCAGTTTTCTTGGTATATCCCGGTTCATACTCGTGCTTGTCCTTGTCCTTATCGTTTTGTCCTTAAGCAATTTCAAGAAAACTACCTGGCCAAATGACCCATTTTTTTATGAGAACAAAGTATTGTTAAAGTCCAGTTTGCATGCAAAAAATTAGACTAAACGATTTTGCCAATGCTTCGTAATAGCTGACAGAAATTTGTCCTTGTCCCTGTCCCTGTGTTCTTAAAGACAAGTATGAACCGGGCTTATTACTTAAATACAAAACAATAGGGACAAGGACAAGGACAACTATGAACGCGGCATAACAGACGATTCTTAAAACGGATTAAACGGATTAGATTAAAACAAGTGTTGTCATTAATTTATGATGTCGTCTTCATTATTTCAAATAACGTTTATAACGGCATTAGATAATTAAGTTATTAAGCAAAAAATCTTAGTTAAACTGTTAAATATATTTTTGGAATTGACTCCAAACTAGACCATTTTGGGCGTAATAGTGGCTAGTGAGTGACTAAAGTTTTTACGATTTCAGACAATTTCTAACTGATACTTCACAAGGTTTTACAACTTTTTCTAATTATCATTCTATTATTAATTTTAATTAATGACTACGAGCCAGACTCTACTGAATTATTTAGGGATCTCGGTCTGTCATAAAAGCGCATCAGGTGGTAAGAAAAAGGACTGCTCTAACTTTTTTTGATTTTTTTAGATAATTAAGTCATTTTTGAAATGACTACATGTCGTGCATCCGTGCATGTATTTTGCAGTTTTCCATGTTTTCATGAGGTAAAGTAAGTTCAGTCATTGTTAAAAAACATGTTCCAATTCTTTTACCGACTTAAAGATGTTCGAAGTTGTTGAATCGTTGAAACTAATTTAGCTGCTTAATTAATTATTATTATTAATAGCTAATTAATAATTAATCCAATCCCTTTAGAAACTATTTGAGGGACAATATACAGTTATTAGAAAGGTAGTACATAAAGGACGTATGACCGAATGATCCAAGGGGGATTCGAACTACTCATCTCTGGATCTGCAGACCAGCTCTTTACCGTTGAGCTAATGGGCCGATGATGAACTGTCGAAAATCTTTTTAAGCACTCTAGATGGTCTTTCTTACTTCATAACCAGTTTTACAATTGTAATGTTGCACTGTGAATGGATTCTCAATTGGCTCATGGTTAAGGGGGTAATTGCGTTTTTAGGTGTTTTTTTAAACTACCATAACTGCACTTAACCTCAACAAAAACTAGAGCGGTCTTTTTTTACATTTTTTTTACACCTTCTATCTTAAAAAACTATATTTAAAAGCAGATTATCTTTTGCAATTTTACTGCTGCTATCATTTGAATACATCAGCGGTTTTTCCTGTTGGGCCACAGCCCAACAGGTCTTTAATTTTGATTCTGAAATTCTAGCGTGCTGCTAACGTTAAAGTGCTCAGGTGCGGAGTATGTTTTACACTTCCGCCACCGTTAAATTGCAACCGTCGACTTCATTTTACCTACATATTATGTAAATGCTTGGCTGGCTTGCTTCAGTGTAAGTGTACTGGGTTTGTAATTTCCGTCGTTTCGCAGGTATGGTAAAAAATTTCCAAAAATTTCTTCCTCAGGAATCGATCCTACAGCCTTCAGTTTCAGAGTAGCACCTTCTAACCACTATACGATGCTGTCGTCTTTCTTCAGAGCTTATAAATATTACGATGTGCATAAACTACATAGTGCAAACTGCAATTGTTTGTTATCGGAAAAATCACTAATTGTATAACTCTATACAGCGTGGATGCATTTGTCATGTCATTTTGGGTCAGTGAAGCTCGAAGCATTCGCTTAGGTAGACGTGCAATACACTAGTAGTGCACTAAAAGTTATAACCATAAGGTGCATATCTACAGCATAGTTTCGGACAATTTACTGATAAAATCTTAACGACATACATGCCGGTGAAACGAAATCTTTTGAAGGTTTTGCAGTCTAATAAGCTGATATTGGTTTTTGGTTTTATGCATTAAAAATTAGACATGAGCTGCCCAACAGGTTTACGATGGCCTCTGGCCAATGTACTTAAAAATTACAACTTAATGCTTACTGAATGTTTTTTGCCAAAAATTGGGCTTGTTTTGACTAATTTTTGCGCCACAGTTATGAAACTCAATATCAGCCAACAACTACTAAACTTTTTGCAGTTATGCACTGCCATAATATCCCCACCCTTTTTTTGATATAGTTGATAAGTCGTTTCTACGTTGAGAAAATGACATTTTTGTGCAAAATTCACGTAATTTGACTTTTCTCTAAAATTTTCAAAAGCCCATAATACCGACTCTACAAACTATTTTTTGAAAAGGAAAAAAACGAGTGGGGATATTTTCCTAAAGATAATGTGGTTAAAGTTTCGAAGCCGTAGTCCGTTTTTAGCTTGAGTTCTGTGGGCGCAAAAATTACACTGAAATGTCAAAAACCACGAAAACGACATTACCCCCTTAAATACTCTGAGGGCAAAATTATGTAGCAGCTAATTAATAAAATTATGTAGCGGATAACAGCTAAAGTCACCTAGTGTGTATAAACACTAAATCACTTTGGGGATAAGTCATTGGCTTAATTTTAGTCTGAGTGTCTGACCCCATTCCAAAACTACCACTGGACTAAACGGACTTAACATGTACGCTTAACATTAGCTTGCACAGTGCAGTCCGTTTAGTCCGATTAAAAAGCAGCGCGCTAAAAGTTAAGTCCACTCAATCCGCAGATTTTGGAATGGCACTTTTAAACCGTTTAGTCCGATTAAAATTAACCCTTTAATCCGGTAAAGGAATAGGCCCTCAGTCTCACATCTGTATATCATTTCATCCGACCAAATTGCAAAATAATCACACACTAAAACTGTTCTCAAGACTAAAACTGATCAATTGTGATTATTTCATAATTTTGTTGACGGAATGGACATACGACTATGATTATATTATGATTGACTGTGTTCTAGTAATTTCTTAATATGTTTGTCTGCTAATACGCTATATACGGCACTTATATTTTGCATGTATTCATGAAAAATCTGTAATCATAGTTTAGACAGATTTCAAAATCTCATTTTTCTCATAGTGACAGTTTATTCACCTAAATTCTATCCTTCGTTTTTAAGGTATCAATTTTGTGACATCTTTGTCATTTTTAATCAAGCAAACTTGATTGACTATTTCATAAGTGACTAAGTAAGTAGGCTGATTGTAACCGCAAACTTTGAAAAAGGATTCAGCCCCGATGCACACAGATTGACCATTTATATACTTATTTTTTACTTAAGGTGGCGCTCCGAATAACTGATTTTGGGTAATAAAGTTTTTCAGTCACGTTTTTAGGCTTTTGTTCTTGAAAAAAGTTGTTCAGAAGTTAATTATGTAGCTTTCGTTTGATGTTACTGTGTACTTTTGTTGAACTTAATTTTTTGACCTAAATTTGGTATGGAGAAATCTTCGAATAGATTTCCCGAAAAATGTTTACGGCTTTTGTTACTTTTTAAAACGGTTTTCTGTCGCGAATAGGTGACTGAATTTTTTTATACAGTCGTTTGTCTAGGCAAAAAGAATGTTCAAAATACAATGAGCAACATTGACATAAACACGATTTTCGAACTAATTTTTCGTTAGCTATGTACATACTTTTTGGTTTCTCCAACTTTTCTCAGCGGTTATTTGTATTTAAAAATATTGCTCAATTTTTGTTTCAAGTTACTGATAATTTAGGTATTTTTATTCTCGACAATATTATCACAGTCTCACAGTTTATATATAGTCTCAAAATCATGTTCAATTTTTTGTTCCGTTCTAATTTCATATCACCTAAATGACACTCATATAAGGTAATTCGTCGCAACATCACGAAACGTGGTTCAACGTGGCATAATTTGAAAAAATGTGACATCAATATCAAATTAAGTTTCTCTGGAAATAGATTATAACGTGTTCATTTGTCACTTGAGTAGAACTGAATTATGTGTTAGCTTTAGTCATGTGTTCTGTGGTGTTAGTACATGGCCATTTTTCTGATTTTTTTTATCAATTTCTGACTAACAAGTTTATTTTAGCACAAATAATTAGCTCAAACACATTTCTCAATTTTTCACAGCAACTGACCGAAATTTGTCCTTTTGCCTGTCCCTGTGTCCTTAAGGACAAGTATGAACCTGGCTTTAGGGTTAAGCCATTTTTGCTGACTTTAGTAACCTTAACTCAGTCTATAAATAACTTGATCTTGTCCCATATATAAAAATGTTCCTGGCTGCCTGCCTTGACTTTTTCCGGAGCTATGTGGACTGATTTCATTAATAAAACATAAATTAACAAAACATAACATAAAATCAATAAAACATTTGTTTTTTATTGAAGGCAACTTTACTTTTCTATCCAGGTTGGGAATAAAGAAGTTTGCTGTCTATGTTATTTGAACTATGACTGGGATTCACAAAATGTGTTTTAATTTCTGTGGCTAAAATTCAGATTAAACCGTTTTAAGTTACCGTTTGACAGCAGATTTTTAATAAAAAATTTTGCAATTTTAATAAACTGCCGTTACTATTGCTGCTAAATTATTTTGCTACACTAACGTATGGTCGCATGGGGTCTGCCGCTATTTGATAAAATGAGACGGTCCCATGATTAGACTAAATTTCGGCAGCAGATTAAGAAAATGATAAAATGAGACGTTTGATAAAATGAAACCAAATTGACTTTAAGGGGATGTGTAGGTACAAACAAGCAGCAATTTCATGCAAAATTTATGGACTTCTACTCCATGGCCACGACCAACCTTGCGGTGTGCACCAGTAGCAGTAATTTTTTGTGCAATTCATTTTCGGTTGTATTTTAATCACTTGGAAGAAATTGCTTCAAAGGAAGTTAAACCTGTCGCTACCCACCTATTTTTGTTTTTAACATTCGGAAAGGTTTTATAGCATTGTGGTCAATTCATGTTTATTGTCGTTTAGCCAACAAAATTACTAAATAATCGCCACTAATAGTCTATAAGTTCCGATTGTGGCGTGGTTATTTCGTAATTTGGTAGGCTGAACGGACATTTGGCTGTAAGTATGAACAAGATTAAGAAGAGTATGACAGTCTTCTGGATCCCAGCTTAGTGGCCGCGGACATGCTGCGACCATTTTCTCCCAAAAAAGGCTACAACTGTGGGGGGTACCCCCCTACACGAATGAAGGCATGGCCCTCAGCTGTGGGGGGAACCCTCCCCCATGGATCAGACCATTGGTCTCAAACGTGGGGGGAGACCCCCCCCCCCTACAAATCAAGGTATACCCTCAAATGTGGGGGTGACCCCCCCACAAATGAGGGTATACCCTGGTTTGTGGGGGGGGGGTTCCCCAAAGCTTGAGACGTATGCCTTCATTTGTGGGGCCCCCACCGACACTGAGGCCTATGTCTTCATTCGTGTAGGGGGGTACCCCCACAGTTGTGGCCTTTTTTGGGAGATAATGGTCGCAGCATGTCCACGCTGTTAAGCCACAAACGTGTATAGTGACATACTCTTGTCATTATGCACTCTTGGTATGAATAGACTGTCCTGACATCCTGAGAAAGACCCGGTATTACCTTTTGAAGTTAGGACAAAGTTAGCTATTTTTGGTAACGAAGTACTAGTAACCAACTGTAATCTTTTTTAGCAAGTCGTAACAATTTCACAATTCTCAATAACCCATAAGCTTGCAAAAATGGGTGAATACAGCCCCAAAACAACTTTCGGAATTTATTTAAACTTTTTTGGTCGGTTAGTTTAATTCGACGAATATATTGCAAAATTTTTGGTAATTCACAGCCAACGGGGGCCAGCACAGATATTTAGTACTTCGACAGGTTTAGACCTAACCGTTAGATTGGATAGCTGCATGGCATAAAGAACATAACCCTTTTAACTATTCTGATCGTACCGCTAAATTGCTTTTTACTTAGTTCTGGGTGGAACTGATACGTGGGTAGTCGTCAAATTCTGAGTGGGGGGTGAAGTACTAGTTGTTTTTAACCTTTTAATTCCCAGAGCTGCCATTTGGCACATCACGTGATGAATACCCAATCGGGGGCCATAAAACTTGACTTGTTCATTCTATTCAGCTGAACTGCAAATTGTTTTTTTCAGAAAGCTTGATCTTTATATTTAGTGGCTAAATTTTGAATCTTCTGCCACACAACAAAACCTTTGCTTCCATAAGCAATGTGCAAATTTAACTTTTTTCATCGCAAAAGTAGTATTTTCTTCGTGACCTCATCAAGATTTTGGGTTGCGCCGCCAGCAGTCAACTTTGTATGCATCAGATACAACAAATGTTGTACTCTATTGCTAGCCTTCAATTATGGCAAGCGCACGACTTTTGTGTTAATACTCTAGGGGGAGGTACATATTATGCCTGAGCGATGGCGCAATTTTTTCACAAATTCTCGACTTTT
Organism: Trissonchulus sp. WLG1_4; assembly: GCA_030248245.1. Classification (NCBI taxonomy): domain Eukaryota; kingdom Metazoa; phylum Nematoda; class Enoplea; order Enoplida; family Ironidae; genus Trissonchulus; species Trissonchulus sp. WLG1_4. The sequence continues at coordinate 118,447 of JASANF010008875.1, forward strand.
AACGCTTATAACGCAAAAACGGTGCGTCATAGACAATTAATCGACTGACTATGTTTTATGCACCATTCATTTCTCTATCGAATGGTGGTTTCGCGATCTCTCTACGATGCACGTAACTCGAGCAATCATCAAAAAACTGGAAGGTGTCTGAATCAGGCTGCCTGGCGCGAGATGCTCTGGGCATTAAAGGGTTAAGGATGAAATGTTGAATCGCAAATATTGCAAATTTTTTGCCTGGTTGCAATTTTTTTGGTAATATTAGCTTGAAATCGCTCAGTTTTGAGCTTCCCGGATCAACAATTTTTAAATTCAGTTTTTCTTATAAATATTTTTAGGCTGTTGTGTTTATTTGTCTGGTGAAACTTTGCTCGTTTTATATAAGCTACCGGTGTTTAACAAACCTCGAATTACTTTAATCCACCTCCCTAGTTTTTGAAAAAAATTGTTGCTCAATAGTAAAATTTTGATTAGTGCTTTGGAAGTAAAAAACACCTATGCTCATTAAAAAACACCCAGTTTGCCATTTCTGGGGCCTACAGTAACCCAAGAAACCAACACCAATACCAACAACAACAAAGAGTTGGCTAGCTGGCCGCCTGGGCCAGCTTATACACAAAACACAATCACACACCACACTCGATTTACACAAAAACACACACACAAATTGTCCAAGGGAATTGTCCGTAAGACGTGTAATTTGCTAGGGCAAATCAAATGTAATTCCTGTCGCTACTGTGGTAGCGACAGGGAACAAGCCCAATTTTCAGGCAAAAACATTCAGTAAGCAAAAAGTTTCAACTTTCAAGTACATACATTGGCCAGAGGCCAGTAAACCTGTTGGGACAGCTAACATGTAATTTTTGATGCACACGTACTAAACCTGTCTCTAATCAGACTGCAAAACCTTCCGATTTCGTTCAATAGGCATGTATGTCGTTAACATGTTATTTGCAAAGCTTCCAAACTATGTTATAACATCGGCACCATATAGAATATGTACATTTTAGTACGCACTCTTAGCTATAAATTACAAGACGGCAGAATGGTGCAGTGGTTTAGCTGTTGCTCATAAACCGAAGGCTGTTCAAATCTATTCCGGCTAAAGAAATTTTTCGTAATCTTGTTTTTACCATGCCAGTGTAACGACCGAAATTGCAACGGCAGTACACTAACAGAAGCAAGCAACTAGTCCGCCCTAGCACTTTTAATCCATTTACTTTAAAAGTTTTCGTTTCACCCTAGCACTAAGTAGATTCACCCTAGCACTACGCAGACGCATCCTAGCACTAACTAGATTCACCCTAGCACTAATTTTCTTCCAGCGCATTTGTAGTCATTAAAATTTTAAGTATAAATTAACAGCTTCCTTCTGAATTATTTATGCATTAGGGTTGCTAATCTAAGAATTGCTTGACAGTCATCTGAAAGTGAGTAGTAACGGTTTTTCAGGTTTTTCTGCAAATAACGAAAAAAATTAGTGGAATTTATACTGCTCATAAACTATGATAAGTAATTTACAATTATGTAATAATACCATGCTTGTCTAGCAGTAATATTGCAAGCCTATACATATTTTCATCAAGTTTTCATTTGCATTTGGTCATACAATTTTAAATAAATTTGAAAATTCGTTACACAATACTGTCAATAATCTATTATGAATGTGACAAAATCGCAGTGTCGATTTATTATGTAATTGGCTGAATTTTCAGATACGCTTTGTCACCTTAACAGGCGCTTGTCAACAAGGAGTAATAAAACAGTAAAACCTGGTAATCACTTGAATGTGGGGTCAAAAGTTGTTTCATCATAACTTACTAAATAGGAAATTTTGAATAACAAGTGCATGTGAATTCCATCTTAGGTAGAAAGGTAGAGATAAGTTAGACGTAATTTAGAATAATATTTAATAAAGTGGCACAATGCAAAAAAAGTGGCACAATATGATATAATAAAAAAGGGTATAAAGTGTATTAAGTGCTAATTTAATAAAGTCGCAAAACAATTTACATTTTAATCTAAAGTGCTAGGATGCAACTATTCAGTGCTAGGGTGAATCGAAGTAGTGGTAGGGTGAATCTCGACAGTGTTAGGATGCGACCTTTCGGTGCTAGTGTGGAACCAAGGGTAAACACAGTGCTAGGCTGTCCCAGTGCTAGGGTGAAACCCAATCAGCAAGCCAGCAAGGTAAGTAAGTATGTAGGTAGACAGGTGCGATTTGACGGAGGCGGACATCTAAAACAAACTCCGCACATGAGCACTACATATAACGTTAGCAGTGCATTTAGATTACAAAATCAAAATTAAAGACCTGTTGGGCTGCGGCCCGATTCAAGTCAAAGGTTTAGTCTGTGTTTAGTTGCATGCATCTGGATTGACTGTTTCACTGACAGCTCACCAGCCAATGACTGCTAAGTTCCGCCTACCTTGTCTTAAGGTAGGATACCTGTTGAAAAATGAGAAATGAAAAATTAAAAGTGTGTATTTGAAAATTTACACATAAGATGCGCAACTGTTGTAAATAATCATGAAATTTTTGAAAAAACTTAAAAAAAGCGTACATGTACTTGGTGTGTCATTCCGTCAAAAAAATTTTTTACGTTCACCACTATCAAATATATTCCACTTATGTAATATGTATTTCAAATATTAATAATCTTCCTCATAAATGATACTTATTATTAATTCCTAATTCTCAATACTTAACTATTAAGTCTACCACGAGCTTATATATCACAATTCTTAATACCCATACAGCTATTTCATCACTCATTTATCAAATACTATTTCTTAATACTTAATTATTAACTCTGCCGCGGTATTATTAATTATTTTAATCTTAGTACTTACTTACTATTAACTCTACCACAATATGATTCAATTCCCAAGTCTTAATACTTAACTATTAAATCAGCCACAATATTATTTAATTCGTAGATCTTAATACTTAACGCTTAACGCTGCCGCATCAATTATGCATCTGGCGTTGCCTGGAAATTCCACCAACGAAACGGATGGTGACTCTCTCACCGGTGATGACGCTGCTTGGGCCCTAAGCCTGCGCGTTTTTGATTCTCACGATGCAAACCGGTTTCGCGATGCTGGAGTGCGGATGCGTTTCCTCAAAAAACATGGCGAACATTATGATAAAAAACGTCTGCGATGTCAGTATAGGCGGGATCGCTTATTGGATGATTGGATACGGACTGACCTATGGACATCCG
>JASANF010008878.1:0-39592 GCA_030248245.1 Trissonchulus sp. WLG1_4
AAACCCTGGTTCGGGTACGATTCGAAAAAAATCCCAACACTACCCCCAGACCGAGACCTCGTTTACATGTATATATGCCTCTGTGTACCTCGTATCAGTTAGTAGTTTTCCCCAATGTTCATTTTTGTGAATTTGACCGATGCGAAAAGTGTCGCTGTAGTTTCCGGCAGTGTTAACAGACGGTTTCCGCTCGTTCCAAATACTACGCTAGATATTTTGGAAAAAAATGTTGATTAATTTCAGTTTTCCTGGTCAGCCCCCGGCTTTGGATTCTATACAAAGGCGAATAATGCCCACAAAGAAATGGATTGTACAACAATTCCATGCCGCCGGGCATTTCCCCTTCCCCGTTTCATCAGCCTGCATTCCTGCAGTCTCGCATCTGGCTAATTGGATTTGTGTTGTTATTAATGACTGCTTCAATTTTTGCACCTTTTGTGTGTGTTATTCTTATATTTTTGTATCATTCAGTCTTGATTGTAGAAAGAGCATTTCCGAAATATTGTATTTTTACGTAGGGCCAGGAAAAATTATGTTACAAGGCCGCAAATTCGAGGTTTTATAGTTAGAACCAACCCGTTTATGAGCGTCCATAGTTGTTTGTTTTTCCTTGTCGACTGCTAGGTGACTAATTACAAGTTATTTTCTAACCATACGTTCAAGGAGTTTTTGGATATGTTTTATAACAATTATCACTTTGGTGAATTTTGGGCAAAACTTATGAAGTAGAGGCATGGTACTCAAGTACGGTACTTGTCCGTGTCTGTTTGTTCATAAAGTTATGCTTTTAACAAAAGTTTATGTTTCTACAGACACATTTCTATTCTTATTATAAATATTTATGTTTCATACAGTATATACTAATAGGTTTATTATAGCATTAGTACCAAAGTCATGGTGATTGAATTCTAAGTTGAATAGCAAGTAGCGCGTATATTATTTTTGTGCTGTGTTATTTTACTGTTTGTTGCATTGTTTAGTGTTCATTGTCGTATATTATGTACTATTTTTGTCAGTCCTGAATTGAGTAGACCATTACATGTATGCGGGTTTTTATGTTTTAGTCACTAACCGCCTTCTGTATTTTAATCCATGCTCATTGAAAGTAATTTTTTTTTATTTTTGTATGACAATAAAAAGGTTCGCAATTAAAAAATACAACCATCTCACTCAGACTTTAGCTTAAATATTATGGTTTTTATTAAATTCAGGTTTTAGTTTTCCAGCGGGTCCTGCAAGTTTCACAATTATTTTGCTGTTTAGTTTCCTAGCTTAGTCTGTTAGTTAATTGTGCATCATTTCAGTTGTTTGTTTGCTGTTCATTTGTTTGGAATTGCTGTATCCTATTGCTTCTGGTTCTTGTTCCTATGTAGCCACTGTTCATAGTTTATCATTATTTTATTTTTTATAGTAGGGAGTATCGTAGACATATATTTTACTTAACATTTTTAAACTAATTAAATTAACCTTTGTAGGATGATATGTCATCAAGACCGTGCTTATCTAAAAATTTTCATAAGTACAGTGGCCAGTGCCCGTGTTTTGTTAGCATGTAATTTCTTGACCCAAACATTCAGAGCGAACTTGGTCTTAGAAAGATTTTTATTCTCTGCTGATTTTTATGATACGGTAGATGGATCATAGGTTTCCGATTTCATAAAACCGCATGAGGTAAAGAAATATCCTTACTTTTTTCGTAACTTACTTAAATCAGATTGCACTATTGACTTGTGATATGTTTCGTTATTAATTGATTAATTACTGCTGTGGCGGTTAATGGACAAAGCATGGCAATCGTCGATGCCCTATCTTTCAACGTTTGCCATGCTTGAAACAACACCCATTTTTCCTGTATGCTCGTATAACCCTTCAAGTTTGAACCATGTATAGACAGATTCACACTTTTAGTCGTGTATCTGTTTAACGGAAAAATTACTTACCTATCCACTAGTTATGGATACTTTGCTTGATATTTTGTTAATTTTACGAACTGTATATGCATGCTTATGGAAAAATGAGTGTGCCGTTGTCCATCAATTGTCGTTATTCTGAACAATGTGTGCTTTGATTGACGAAGTAAATAGTTTTGCGAGTAGGGCCTTAGGCCTAAACCTGCGCACGGTCGGCCGTGTCGGGCTTAGGATCGGATGAAAATCAAATGCGTTTATTACCAGTGTAGATGTGTTTCTTGTCGTAGAAGCCTCTGTAGGCATCCATAGTTCAACTCATTAAACAATATATTGTGTAGCTGCTATTAATCTTTATTGAGGTAGATTAGAGTGATCGGGATTGTAGGAAAATTGAACGGTCACGGTAAGTTGTACTTTCAATTAAACAAGGGCTCGAATTGGATAAATTGAGTACCAAAACTAAGATAAACTTGAAACAAGCTAAGTTTTCGGCAAAAGTATTCAGCAAGTATCAAGCGTTCACTTTAAGTACATTGGCCAGAGGCCATCGTAAACCTGTTGTGCCAGCAAAAATGCTCTTGCTAAATTTACATACTTTCAATAAATAAATTTCCCTTTGCAGCCATTACAGTGCAAAATCTCAGTCAATCCTCAATTGGAACTTAGAATGAAGAAATTATATTACCCATACAAATTTTACTCGTTTTATTGTTGTGTCCGTTTGGAAGCAGATAGTAGTGACTGTATATGTATATATTGTCAATTTTAAATAGAAATATGATGTTACTTTGCAGTGAAGCATTTGGGTAGCAGGGAGCTGTATGGTCGAGCGGTTAGTTTATTCGATTGGTAACCCTGAGCTGACCGCGTCGATTCCCAGCAGCTCCCTTTTTGTCTGACTTGTTTTTTTCCAATGCCCTTCTCAAGAACAATGAAAGCACCAACTTACTGATTGTAACAGGCATTTTCGTTGTGACAGACGCAAAACTACGGTAAATGACGTGTAAAACACACTCCGCACATCGACAATTTAACGCTAGCACTGCGTTAAGATACCAGAATCAAAATTAAAGACCTGTTGGGCTGTGGCCCAACAGGAAAAAATAGTAAATAACTAGGCGCACCAGTGTGTTTAGATTTTATATTGTAGTTTCTGAGTGCTCAATGTTAACTTGGAACTAGTTAAATAAGCTCATGTTTTCTACGTCCCAGAAACGGTTGTATGCTGCATTGAGGACTAGGTACGTCAAACATTCAGAATGGACTTGGGACAAGGGTTAAAAATGCCATAATGACGCAATTCAGCGAAGGAATTGACAGTAGTGTTTGAAGTCCTGGCTGATAATCTAGGTTTGCCATAAGTAATTCTTTGGGTTGGATGGTACAAAAAACTGGTGTCGGAAACTCATCTTCGGTGTTTGATCTGCAAGGGTTCCTACTTCCTATGACTTGCAGTTTCGTATGGAACGAAACTTTTCCAGCTTTAGGTATGCCATTCCGTCCTGGTTGACATTTTTCCGTCTGTATAATTTGTTATCATTTTAGCCGATTGCAATCCATTTTTTTTTGTTTCCATAGCCCAAATGGGACGGAGCCGGGGCCAATTTTCTTTTTGGACATATATATTGTGATTTCTCGTTGGATCGATTTTTGAAAAAATTCACAGTCGTATTTGCAAAACTAGATCGAAATAGAAATGCGCAAGAGTAATCCTATCAAAGTCCGTATTATTACTATCTGCAAGCGCTACATACGTTCCTGAGTATGTAGGTTACCTACTTGTACAGGATTAGAAATTTGGTTGTTGTTTTAGTGTCGATGGGTGTCGTCTATCAGCTCCTGTATAGACAATGGATCAAAAGTCATAGTCTCGAGAATTACTTTGTAGGCAACGTTACTTCTCCATAGGTGTCAACGTCCCTCTTGACCTCTCAATCGTTGGTATAGATCGGTTAATACGCTTACGTTTTCGCCACTATTGCATTTATCTTCATAGTGATGAGCTATTGCTTGTTTATGTGTGCGTATCGTCACATTTTTTATTTAAACGTTTTTCGTCAAGCAGAAATGCTACTATTAATTGCAGACGCCGTACTAAGCTGATGATTTATGTACATAGCTGTGGTGAATGTTTCGTGAGAACTATCTAATCTTCATTAAGATGTCAATATTTCTTGGCTGGCGCTGGAAATAAACCCCTTACTGACCCGTCCCTATTTTGTGTATTGTTTATTGCACGGATCCTAAAGGACGGCTGAATGATTGGAAGAAACATTGCAACTTAAAACATGAACTAAAAGTATTAATACAGTAACCACTAGTTGCTTTTGTTTGTGACGAAACATTTCTCTGGAGGCAGCGAATCGAAGATATTTCTGAGGGTCAAGAAAAAGCCAGCGAATGACAAAAAACAGAAAAGTGTTGCGTAGGTTAGAGTGACTGGCTTGACCACCATTCTTTCAGTCTCAGTGCTATGATTCTCTCAGTGGTACCCGGCTATGATGGCTGCTGTTCGAATGGATGGTTTGCGCAATAGACGATGAAGGACTGTTGAGATTAGATCTACCGGTGGATCGTTGTTTAGGTCCTGAAAGGCGGCTACTGAGTTGATTATGCCCATTTGTTGCGCTTAAGACCTAAGTGTCTGATTGAAACGATTGGGAGAGGCTGGTTGGATAGGCCACGACAATTCAACGTTGAGCTACTGAGTACTGACTGAGCTGCTATGGAATTACTGACTTGAAAGACTGATCTGAAATGCCGGAAAAAGCTCCATATTGCTGATAGGTCTTAACTATTCGGTGTTGACAGTCAGGTGTTTGTTAAAATACCCTTTGTTACAGATGCTTGCAATTGTGGGGCTGGAGGACCCTCTGTAAGCCATGGCGTGAGTTCAAAGTTCCGTACGTGTAAGTGAGCAATTAGTTTTAAGAGTTGAAAATGGCCGGGGATGGGACAGTAGCGTAGTATCGAATCCTATAACTAGTAACTGCCTCACTCAAAATTGACGCGGCGAATGATGGTACCGTTGTTTATTGAATAGAACGACGAAGTATGCGTACTGATCGGTGCACGACTTCGTGGTCACACGGTCAGTAGGCACATCATATGCTGTAAATAGTGTCTTTAGGCAGGATGGACGTTTTGGTCGAGTACCAGTGACAGTCGTACCCGATGGTGATGTCTTGTTGGCAGTGTGTTTGTCATATCAGTTAGGTTAGTCTATGGGTGTAGAATTCTTTCCATTTTTTGTGCGTTTGAGGCACTTTCATATGCCAGTCCGTTTTGTTAATGAGGCTAGTTCCAACTGAAATTTCCACACCCGGACGGCTTTAATTTTAGGTCAAACAGTCCTGTATAGTATATGTATACATATAGGTAAGTGGCACCACCCGCCCTCAGAGTGGGTTTACTTTGTTTATTAATAGACTTAATCGTAACTACTTCAGCTAATATTCTAAGAATGCATGTTAAATCCTGCTAGATCGGTGGTAGTTTATTAATGAGCTTGGATTGAAAGTAATTGATTTATTGATTTTGGCTCGTTTCGTCCGATATATCAATTCTAGGCTTCGGACTAAAGCAAGTCCGAAGTCCGTCTGACCCGGTGAAGAAATGCAATAGGTAAGGCGACATATCAATAAGTAACCCGCTATCGCTGACCTCTAGACGTTCTCTTGCCGTGTCGTCATTCCATTCTTAAGGTTTTTATACTTAGACTTTGGCTTGAAAGATACATAACTATCAAGGTTATGTCTTAATGCATAATTTACAATACTACAGCCGTACACACTACACTACACACTGCATTACTTTTGTTGAATTTAAGTAAATGGGCACGTCTTCTTCAATTTCATTTGACTGTGAACAGTGGTTATGTCATGTGTTTTTTTATTTAATTATTATTATTATTGCGATTGTGACTGTTTCTTAAGGTGGCGCTCAGGGGAACCGACTTTGGCGTTTAATTGTTTTCAGCGATATTTTTGACCATAATATCTTGAAGAGAAGTTGTTCAGAATAAAAAGAGCTTTCATTTGATGTGCATATTACGCTAAAAAAATTTTCAAATTTTTTTGACCATTTTTGTACTTCTAGCGAAAATTTAGTTATCGCTATATAAATTAATTACATATTTCACTAAAATGTGCGTTTTCTTAGCTTTAAATTGATGTATTGAACATGCAATTTTGTTGAAGCTTTTCTGAGCTATTTAGCCGCGAAAATAGCAATCCAAAAATGAATCACCTAAAAAGCTGATAAATCTTCCAAAATGTCAAATTTTTGATTTATTTTCTTAAAAAATTGATAATGGCTTTTGGTAACTTTTTTAACGGAATTATGCATTACTAGGAAAGGTCTAATTTTTGAAAAAGTGAAACGTGTGGGCAAACCTCACATTTTTGCGTAGCGAAGTCGACTACTTTTTTTTGATCTAGCTCCCTGCTGCCGATTGGAATCGAGTTGAAATTTTGCACAATGAAAGAAAGAATATAAATGCAGACGTCGAATTTTTTCGATTTTTAATTTTTGGCTCTCAGCACTTTTTGGAGCCGCTCAAACACAGCTGATTTTTGAAAAATCGATTTTTTGAAAAATCAATAATCGAAATTGAAAATCGAAGACTTTTGACGTCTAGATTTTTGAAAGATCTTTCGATCGACACCAAGATCATCAAAATCGGTTGAGATTTCGCCGAGCTAGGTCGAAAACAAAATTAGTGTGAATAGGAAATTTGACATGGTCATAAAATTTGACATAATTGCATTAAAGTGCTGAAGAGTACTGGAAATAGGTTTTTTTGAGCCCACTTTGACATACAATTAAAGTGGTATTGCTACTCATTGCATGAGGTTAGTTCCAAACATGACTTTTTTTGCTGAGCGCTACCTTAACCGGCATGCTGTTTTAACATTGATTGACTAGGAATAGCCTCATTCGACTCATCCATTTTTTTTTAAAGTTATTGATTGGACTTTATAGCATCAGTGGTGTCTTAATATACACAGTTCTTGAGTGATGATAAAATATTTTAACATGCAGCAAAAAGAATGATTTTTGGAATTCACTCATTGTCAATTTTTGCTTCAGTATATAAAATTCACCAGCAGCAGACCAAATCAGTTTTGTTTATGTTAGTAAATTAATTAATAAGTAGCATGTAGCAATATACATACCGTGCGTCGACTGTCTGGTAGATTTACTAATAGTTCAAATTAAGTGTGAAGGGTGGTTTTACATTTTTTTATATATATATATATATATATATATATATATATATATATATATATATATATATATATATATATATATATATATATATATTGTATTTGTATGTATGTACATATTTTTTATTTGTGCTAGGGAGACTCCGAATATTTGGACGTTTATATGTAATATATTGCATTGCTTGTTTGGTTTTATTGTTGCTGTTACATTTTTTTAGTTTGCCAGATTTTTATTATCTGTCTAATAAAGTTTTATATCTTTTTTGTTACCATTTTTATACAAATCTTTTTTGTTATCAAGTAAAGATATTATTAAGAACTTGAGTTGGATTAGTTTTTGGTCCGCAGAAAACTCAAGTTCGGAAATTTTAGTAATATTCAATCGCTCGCCCATCCTTTTAGTTTATGGGCGAATTGGAAGGGGGAAGCTCCGAAAAAAATTTGAAAGATAGAGGGCTGTTTTATCAAATATATACATGCATATCTATGTAGTTTATTTTTATGTTATGTGAGCCTAAACGTTTTGATTTCCGTCTGTCGGCTGTTTTTGGTTAAAATTGTTTTTTTAACGAAACTGATCAACTTTTGAGTCAACACATTAGGACGTCCCAACAGATCAAGGGTAGTGAATAGTCCAGCCGATTGAGTGCGCAAACTTTTTTCAAAACGCTTTTACGTTAATATTTTTTGTGTTGGCTTTTTACAGGAATATTGTGTATGCTGTCTTTTTCCTGTTGAGCCACAGCACAACAGGTCTCTAATTTTGATTTCTGGCGGAATACACGTGCAATGTACATCTGTGCGTTAGTTTGCTTTGCATATTAGAGCTACTGCGCGAGCGTCACATCATTGCCTAGTGCAAAAGTTCGACTGTAAGCTAGAAAAAATGTCAATGTGCGTTTGTATAGTTCATGTGTGTCACATAGTGCGCATGTGTCATATTGCTGATAGTACCAACATTTGACCAGATAATTTTGTTGGCAGCATCTTACATATGTTTCCTGCGAACTGTACATAGTCATTTTTGGTCATGAAAGAATGAATACACTTCTCACTCATCAAAACAACCCATTCCTACATAATTTGTTGTAAGATAATTAAAACTACTTCCAGTTTTTGCATAAACAACTTATTGTAAGATTGCATAAAAACGCATTGAATGTTTGCATACACATTTTACAATAAGTTAATTATCTGCTGCACAACAGGTTTTAGCTGACCTGCTGGTCAGCTTACTTGAACATAATTCTTAAGACTTACTGAAGGTTTTGCCGCAGGTTGGGCTTGTTCTTGATAAAAGTCTTCTCAGAAAAGCGACGGTTCTCACCTTTCATAGTCAAAAAAAATGTGAAAAAAATTATACAGTCAGGTGTATCAATTCAAAATGTCTTTGGTTAAATACATCACCTTTAACTCCTTTTCCACTAGGCAGAAATAAGAAACTAAGATCGTATGATAATAAGATGCCGTTCCCATTTCAGAAATCAGAATTGTGACAATAAAAAATAAGCTTTTGTTATTGCTTTGGTTAAAAATTCTTGTTGCCTGTATGAATTCCTTCTTTCTACATAATTCTTTTTGCTCATTTATATTTCTGCCCATGGGAACGAGGCCTACCGAGCCTAGACGTCGCTAAAAATATGATTTTAGACTGCACCCCTTTGTTTTCTGTCTTTCAGGTTATGGAAGCCAGTTTGAGCGTTAGCTTGAGCATTCGACGTTTAGTATTGTGTCGAAGTCGGTACTGTACTAAAGGTTAGTTTATTCTGATTCCGTTTAAGGGGGTAATTGCGTTTTTAGGTGTTTTTTTGAAAGGCCATAGCTCAGCGTTTACAAATTCAAATCACAAGCGGTCTTTTGCATTAGGTAGAACAATATCATTCCTAAATGTATGCCATGTATTGAAATTTAACCTGTGATTTTGTTTCCAGTATAAGCGACTAAAGAAAGGTCCTTTCCAAAATGTTACAATTTTTTACAAAAAGTTTGCGCCACAGCTCTGAATCATACGATTACCTGTTGGGGCTAAAAGTTGGTAAGGTTTTTGACATGTTTAAAATCCCCAGGCATGTCCCCCACTTTTTTAATAACTAGTCAATTTACTGAGAAAATAGCTGAAAAGCAAACGCACCGAAAATTTAAGATATTTTCTTGTAATTAAAACCCTCTAAAAATGTCCACAGGTGAAATTTCGAAAAAGTGAGAGACATGCCTGGGGATTTTGACCTTTACAGTGCTGTCCCAAAAATTTATGCTCAGGCGTCACTTATAACTTGAGTACTGGTGGCGCAAAGTTTACATAGAAATCACAAAAACCTCGAAAACGCAACTACCACCTTAAGGGGGGAGGGGGCTACTTGTGTAAGTGAAAATTTTAAGTTCTCCGATTCGCTTCAAATTTGCACACAATGTAGCCGCAGTGGAGACGCATCGCAGATGTAACAAACAGGAACCACTGCTTCTGCCAATTTTTCACTAGGGGCTCCCAAAAATTCAAATTTACGTGTAAATCATAGGCGCAGAAAAAAGTTATTTGTGCTCACAAAGCGTTCCTTTACTCGAAATTTTTGTTAATCCTGACGAAGCTGATTTTTACATGATTCGATAGCCTAATGTCATATCTCAACCTCTATGATCCATTTTTTTAAATTTTTGCTTATGGCCTGAGCAGTGACGCCAAACGTGAAATCACTCAAATTTGGCGGGCCTAAAAACGGCCACATTTCGCGCTCGATGTTAAAGTTGAAAATACATATCGAAAATCCGGATCATACGATTTTGCGCATACATGTGAGCTGCTACTATGCCAAGTTTCAGCCTGATTGGCTTGATGTGGTTTGTGTTAGAACTGTCCAACTAAGGGCTACTTTTAGCCTTTTTTGCGTACTTTTGCCTATGTAAATACACTGGTAAACGCACTGAACCAAAAGGGCACCTTCAAACTTAATTGTTCTTATCTGAGGCTCGGGTGCCTTGGGGCAGTAACATATGCGAAAATAAGCAAAATTGGATAATTTTGATTTTTGACCTGGGTAGCCCCCCCCCCCCCCCCCTTAAGTAAGATGTTGAAGGGGGAATTTTGTGTACGAGAGTACCAGAGTTAGAGATATTAAGCAAAACAAATAACAATCAATGTATAAGTTTGGCAGGTTGAGAAGTCTATGTACATAAGTGTTGACGGTTAACTTTTTTTGCCGCAGTTCTTCCTGACAAGGTTCATTGCCTTTCACAACTAAAATTTCACTCATTGTCCGGAATCGCCAACAAAATGAACGTCCTTTCCCCGCCCGGTTGACAGCTACACCCCAACAGTAGGAGTAACCGTACCCCAGTCGCACGAACTGTTAAGTTCACATAACCTCAAAAATATATACACTAAGTCCCAAAGAACTACGATAGCAAAGCAACACAATTATATCCTACGGTAGGTGGAACTACGATAGTAGGATCCACCAGCCTATGGCAAAAGGAAGATACGCCTACAACTATGTACCGTAGCTACTGCCAGGCATTGTATATGCCGTCACGCGGCTCGGCAATCTGGCATTTCACAAGGGAGGAGATATGTATGTAGTTAGCTGCAGCGGCACCTTCCTTGTGATAAAAAGATGTCAAGTTGTTATTTAAAACTTTCAAATCTTTTAAAAACAAGTTATTCGCCAAATTCTAGAATAACAAACAAGCTAAAAACTAAAACCGAATTTGGCATAACAACAGGGATTCTTGGAATAGCATAAAAACCGCGCTACAGCGATTGGGCAAACCGCTGGAATACTAGCACCTGATTGGCTGAAACGAGCAAACCAGTCAGGTCCAATAGCGTTAGGTTAGGTCCAAATATATAAAACGGCGCAAATCGGCAAAGCAGTCAGTCGAGCCAGTCAGCTCATCAGTTCAGTCAGTCAGGCAGTTCTGTCATCGCTCAGTCAGTACGCTGGTTTGCCGAGTTGCTGGCGCTGCTCGCTGCTGCCCAAAGTAGAGCCGAAGTCGAGTCATTGCTGCGCTGTCACTCTGTCTGCTGTGTCAATAAAACCAACTGTACGTTGTGGTCTTTGTGTCCAATAGTATTTAGGTCAGCTGAATTGCGAGTCAATTTCGGAAAAAAATTCGGGGGGAATGACTTTTCGATTTTTTGAAATGTGCTAAAATGCACTTAAGGGGGTAGTGTCGCGAAAGCAGTTTTGCTCATAGGCTGTGAAAATAGAACTTTTTGTTTTGAAGTAGTACATGCAATGAGAAGCTAAACCAACGCTGTATGGTATCAAATAATTACTGCCAGACATCACACTATCAATATTGACAAATATCTTGGACCAATCGTCATTAGTAAGCCAGACATCACACAATAGGGACATAAAAGTTCGAAAAATCAAGCCTGATATCAGATTGGCCAGCTTGTGAAGTACACATCATGTGTGGACGCACAATTTTTTGCGACAAATAAGAAAAAAGAAAATTGAAGGTTCGTTTTTCTTCTGATTTAAAAATAAGCGTCTAGATTTTCCACAATTTATCATTATTGCTGTTACTATTTTACAGTTTAAGTACACCTTCACAGTTCAAACTAGTATTACTCCACAGCCGCTACAGTAATCTGCACTAAATTTTGTGTGCATAAACTACAACATATGTGCTATTAGTCTGTGTAAAAAAACTAAACAGAAAAATTGGTAAATGTGACTAAAAAATAGAATGTGAATAGGCTTTTTTTTCGTCATTTTTCCGACTTTGAGACATTATTGCAAACTATATGCTGCACCGATTTTGCTGAAACTTGGCAAAATAATTTGCCTTTTGGTAGATTTTTAAAATATAGAAAGAACAATTTCTAACATTTTACTGAACAAGTTTTACAGTCGCGCAAAATCGACTGCTTTCGCGACACTACCCCCTTAAGGCGGTAGTCTTGTATATGCAGCTTTTTTTGATGAGCTGTTACTCGGTTGTTTTAGAAGCTATTTATAAGCGGTGTTTTGCATTTCACAAACAAAGAAATAGAGCATAAGCACATGTATTTGGTTTGTTAACAATTTTAACAGTTTGTCCAAAATACGCGGTGAAATATCTCAAATTTGGCATTTTTTGCAAGTTTTTGCTTTATGTTTCATTTTGGAAAGAATGTGACTTGATGAAGTTTAATTCCAATTTAGTCTAAATTTTAGGTGTCTCAATACATGCATTGTTTCATTTAGATAAGTCTTCACGTTGCTTCAGTATTTTAAATCTAAGCTTCAAAATAGAACTTCTTTGAATTTTGTAAAACTTTATGGCTTGAGTAAACAAAAACTACAATGCCTATCAATAATTGCAAAAAAAGAATTTAGACATTTTAGTTTTCTTCATTTTTGTTAAATATTATGAATATAGACTGCACACATAACCAGCAAATTGACACTTTTAAGTACATGACGTACCTTTTAGTGTAATGAGCGTGCATGCGTTCGCGTTGCCATGGCAACCACGGCAACAAATTTCATCACCATAGTCCAAAGTGACCTACTGTCTTAGTGTCTTCCAATATGACCGCTAATACATTCAAACTATAGTACAGAAGCTACGTAACACGAATATATAACATCACGTCATGTAACGTCTTTTCGAGAGTTTTTAGTCAACAAGCAGCAATTTTATGCAAAATTTATTGAGTTCTGACCCATAGCCACAGCACGACCAGCTATTCTGCAGTCCGTACAGTGCGAATCGTAGTCAGTGGTCTAAATTAGTTGGAAGAAGTTGCTTCTAAGGAAGTTTAACCTGTCGCTCACACCAATTTTTAACTACTCAGGAAAGGTATTCTGGCATTACTGGAGAACTATTGTTGAATTTATGCCTTTTCATTTAGGTATGCGACTGTAATGAAATTCCTTGTTAAGTAAAAACTTTATGCATAGTTAATTACTTTTAATTTATCGTTCGTTTATTACTATTAAGAGCTATGTACCAGAATAATAATTGCTGCAAAAATAAAATTGTTTTTTTAAAAAAAGGAGATAGAAGCGGTACGCTGCAACAAAACCTGATCAGTACCCTTGTCTCAAGCAAGAAGCACATTCTTATGTGGGCGTCCAAGTCGTCGATGCGCATAGGGGGAATACGGGGTATGGAGATACAGGCAGGAACCCTTTCTAAACCCCCACACCCCTTTCTTATAGTCAAAAATTTGAACCAAATTGAGTACAATATTGAATAATCGCAAACATTTACCGGCTGGGACCAAAAAGCGCCCCGAAAATTAGTTAAGAATCGACCATAACTTTTCCAGCAGTTGCTGATTGCTGACGTACATTTCTTAAACACGTTCAAGCCTGCATAAACAACCCACACCCTGTATTTTGTGGTTTAGTCCCTATCATGCGTGTTACAGGAGCAAAGAGGCCCCGGTCAGGAGGGTGTTCCAAATTTTTCGCAATTTTAGGGGTGACTTGTCCTAACGTTTTGAGGGCTTGAAATGACAACGAAAAAATGTTCAATTGTTGCCTAATTTTTTGGAAAAATAGGATATAAGTGTTTCGCGTTGTGCTCAGATTTAAAGCATTTTACAGCAATCTTGAGGCAATTTTTGAGTTTTCTGGCACTTTTTTTAGCATCACGAGGGGGCTCGTCCTGATGGGTCAAATCTCAGGCGGTATCCCGGAATCTCAAATCTGAAGGGAACTTGCTCCATGTAGACCCCATGTACATCTGTGCCCCCGACCACATGGTTTTACTTTACGGCCAAACCAGGAACTTTGCTCTTTTTAGGAGTTTCCTTAAAAAAAGTCTAATTAATTTTTTCAACCCCTTCTTTAACACAAATAATATCGGTAATAAAAATTGTTTCATGTTTACTCTTTTGAAAAACAACATAAAAAACATCGCACCTACAGTAACCCAAAATAGGCTAGCTACAACAAAAGAAGCTAGCTGGCTGGCCGTCTGGGCTAGCTCACACACAAAACACGATCACACATAATGGTAAGTTTACACACAGACACACACACAATTTGTCCAAGGGAATACACGTAAGACGTGTAATTCGCTAGGACAAATCAAATGTAAGGTCCTGTCGCTACTGTGGTAGCGACAGGAAAAATGGGGGTAATATACTTCAGAGCTCATAACCCTGATTATGTAACACTTGGTAACATAAGCTTTAGTGCAACACTGCACTGCAAATAGGTGTAGTTCTGTGCCGAATTTTGATGAAATACACAGCTTAAATTTTACATCACTTCATTTTAAAGTGAAAAAAGTAGTTATATTCAGAAAGTGTCAATTTCCTGAAAATAGTTGCAATAAAAAATGCGTTTTAACGTTCCAAAGTGATGTTAACTAAATTATCTAGACACCATTTTTTTTAAATTCGTGAAAAACAATGCTTTTTTTCAGAAACAGTTGTTTAAAAATCACTAAATATTGTAAAAATAGCCAAAAAAATGTCCAAAAAACACTATTTTTTTTGTAATCAGGGTTGGCGCGATAGCGCCCAACCCTAGAATAGGAAAATTTAGCACTATTGCGGATTTTGAGAATTTAAACTTTTTGTAGCTCAAAATATAGGAAAGCTTTTTACACGAAATTTTGTGTGTGTACACCCCTTGGCAATACCTAAGTGTTGGCAAAATTTCAGCCGGATCGGTCAGGTATTTTCTGAGATACTCCCGGGGACCCCCCAAAATTCACGGACTTTCGCTCTTTTTTTTTTTTTTTTTCCCAGAACTTTTCTCGCCGGTAGTTCATCCGAGCGGCACCTTTTTTGGTTTTTCACATTTCGTATAGCCTGCAATAGACACGGAAAAAATGGTTTTGCTCGGGTGTTTCCGTGAGAGGCTGTGCTGGGAGGGGGGAAACCCCTTTTTTGGGGTCCAAAAAATGACTAAGTACGAAAAAGTTTAGCACACTTTTTAAGAAGTTGCGCAAAACGGCCAGTCATGATCTTTTGCATGTGAGGTGGTACAGTAGTGGAATAGAAACTAACATGGGCTTTTTTTGAATTTCGGCCTATAAGCCCCAGGGCATGCCCATACCCCCCGCCACGTGTATTACGGGGGTAGGGTCGCTACGGGCAGTGGAGCTATCATGGTTATAGCTGGAGGCCTATCGTTTTGTATACGAATATGAACCCATATGCTGTGCATTCACTGGTATTATCACTTTCTTCCTCAGATGTTGAATAGTCCCCTAGACGGTACCCCCCGGTTGGCTGTGTGTCATGAATGCGCGTACGTAACTTCACTGTAGAATAATTAGGTTTGCTGTTTGTTTTTCATGATAGTTTCAGTTTTTTCGTGTAATATGGATTGTGAACTTGCGAACATATCATATTAATACCCATTGCCCCACCGATTGCCCCCCCCAGGGCATTCCCAAAGGGGACTCGGGACCCTTTTGCACTTTTGGGGTCAAAATTTTTTTCGAGTTTATTCTCAAAAACTTGTCTCTAGGGGTAATTTGGTGTCCTGAACACGAATCTAGGATTTATTTTTGTCTATAACCACTCTGGACCCCCCCAGGGTGCCCCTAGGGGGTCAAAATGGGTCAATTTTTTGAATTTAAATTTTTGATGTCCATTGGGGTAATTTGACCCCCTGAACACGAATCCGAGGTTCATTCTTGTCTGTGACTCTCGTAAATTCTCCTACGACCCCCTTCTAGGGTACCCCCCCCCACAACGGGTCCAAGGGGTCAAGTTTTCAAAATTCGGTTTTTGATGTTCATAGGTGTAATTTGACTCCCTAAACACGAATTTGAAGACTATTTTTGTCTATGACTCTTGTTGACGCCCCTGCGACCCCACCCCTTCCCTCAGGGTACCCTTCCCCGACAGGGGTCCAAGGGTAAAACTTCAAAATTTGAATTTTGATGTCCATCGAGAGAATTTGAGCCCCTGATTACGAACCCGTGATTTGTTTTTGTCTAGAACCTCCCTGGATTCCAACACCCCCAAACGGGGTCCAAGGGGTCGAATTTTACATAGGTATGCATATACATGTACACATGTACAGTTACGTACATACTACATTGGTCCGCTTCTGGAGTGAAGCCGTCATAGCTATATGTAGTGATAGCTATGCTCTGTGCTTCGTTTCCACTACAGCGGAAAAAGAGAGAGGACTAGTAAGGAAAAATGCCCTTGTCGGGCGGCTCCTTGGGTAGAATAGGTTACTGTCTGTCTAAAGCGGAAAAATACTTAGGCTGAGCTTGTAAAAGCATTGGTACAAGACTTTATTAACGACAATATGCAATTCGTGTGAGCTCGTTAAAGTAGGTGGACTAGGTATACCTGTTAAGAATAGGAATATGATCTTCGTAGGGCAGACACTGTTTTCCGCACCCTATTCGCGCGAACTTACAGCCCGTTCTGGGTTTGTTTCAACTGTATTTTCTTATTATTATTGTTGTATATAAATGCTTGATAAAAAGTTCTGTGAGATAACTGCAGACCTTATCCAAATCCTTAACTTATCGTTTGATCAAAATTTATGTACTGTGTAAGCATCTTACTTCATTCTATCATATTTGAATTAAGCATATTGTGTTAGACGTGTGTAGATAAAGCAGGAACAAATCCATAATCTGAGAGTCCATAATCTAAAAGCAAGAGCTTAACTCGTACAAGAAACTGCTACCTAAGTTGACCCATTTATGGCATGCATAATTCATTGGTGCGAGGTAGGGTTTTCAGCGTCCTTGTTAGCCGAGAACTTTAGCAATCCCGAATGTTTGCACAACCCCGAATCATTTCAGCCGTTCAGCCAACAGTCGACATTTCAGCTAAAATTATTATGAGTGCCCGCTCTAACGTTTTTGCCATTTGCCAATGTTGAGTTAGTGTAAAAAAGTGTAAAAGTAAAAGTTAGTGTAAAAAAGCCGCTATGTTACATGAGCACATGATATAATTTAGCTGAAGGTCGCGCGAATAGGGTGCGGAAAACAGTGTCTGCCCTACGAAGATCATATTCCTATTCTTAACAGGTATACCTAGTCCACCTACTTTAACGAGCTCACACGAATTGCATATTGTCGTTAATAAAGTCTTGTACCAATGCTTTTACAAGCTCAGCCTAAGTATTTTTCCGCTTTAGACAGACAGTAACCTATTCTACCCAAGGAGCCGCCCGACAAGGGCATTTTTCCTTACTAGTAACTATAGTGTAACTGAATATGAAGAGCCTATAATTTGCCCATATGTTGACCTAAAAGTGCCTCATACGTGTGTCGAATTTCATAAAGTTAGCTGTTGGTTCGAGCGAATCGCGACAAAAACGGCATATACGAAACTACCACCTTAATTGCAATTTTAACGCAAAAACGTCGCATAATAGCATCTTTTGTTTGAAAACAACGCTTATTTTTGGCCAGAGCGGCATGGAAAGTAAAATTGGATTTCAAAACACCGAAAATTACAAAACTGCTAGACCGACAACTGACAAGGGTCCTGAACTGGCAAATTTGAAAACTTTAAGAAGAGTTTTGACATAACGAGCCGCAAATTAACTAAAAATGTCATTTTTGCTACGATAAAACAGCTAAAAGGGTATATACATTAAACAGTGTATTAAGCAAATAAATAGTATACAACGCACCCATATACACATGCACACGCTTTAATGGAACACAAAAGCAAGAAACATTGAACCAGAAGGTTGCTGGGTCTGGGAGCGGTAGCCCCCGGAAAAAAATTGGGAAAATTTTTGATTTTTAGGCTAAATTTGGTCACTTGGAGACGTTTATATCAGAAATTTTTTGCGGCCGGACCATAAAAACCAATGACCCTTGTGTAACATTTCAGTCGGAAAAAATTTCCCCCATCCCCCCCCTGGCTACGCCCCTGTCTGTACGTACTTTGATTCTGCGGACTTGTTTAATTGGTTTTAATTTTCAATTTATTTCAGCAAAATCCGATAAACAATCGCACAATTCCAGTTTGACTTTTGCCGGATTGCAAGAGAAACGTCGACAGCAAGCGCAAAATTCGATTTTATTCGCCGCCGATAGTGCTGGAGCCTATGGGCATTTAGTGTCGGTTCTAGAACAACGAAAGCACAAGCCCGTTTACATTTGTAGTCATACGTGGGCAACTAGAAAGGTACAGTGGGGTTATGTATGTGGCAAGTCTAGTATACCGCTAGTTAATTACTGACCATATTTTCGAGGCAGATTTATTTTCAAAGTATACTTCTAACTTATTTTAACTATCTGCAAATAATATTGATTGTACAGTAAGAATTTGTATTAAGATTTTTACCATTTCCCGCTCCTACTCATTGATAAAAACTGCTCAATTTAATATAAACAAGGGTCCCCCCTTGGTGTTTGAGGTTTTCATAAATTTTCGCGGTCACCAAGGTCAAGTGAGAAACTACTCGTCGGGGGGGGTCCTCCCACCAACGTTTGGGACCAATCGACCCAGTAACTCCAGAGTAAAACGCCTTACAATGTACAAATAACGGGAAAAAACAGGAAAACTAATACAATGGGTTGCACCCCTACCCCTGCTTCGCTGGGGGTCGGCATCCCAAAAATATATTAAAAAATTAAATACACGTTGAGGTTTATAGTATTAGCTGAGAAGAGGATATTGGCATGGGGACATCTTTTGTGCAATAAAAATGTATGAATTTTTAGATGTACGTGTAGATGAATAAACTATCACTTAAGGTGGTAGTTGCGTTTTCGAGGTTTTTGTGATTTCTATGTAACCTTTGCGCCACCAGTACTCAAGTTATAAGTGACGCCTGAGCATAAATTTTTGGGACAGTATTGTATAGGTCAAAATCCCCAGGCATGTCTCTCACTTTTTTGAAATTTCACCTGTGGACATTTTTAGAGGGTTTTAATTACAAGAAAATATCTTAAGTTTTCTGTGCGTTTGCTTTTAAGCTATTTTCTCAGTAAATTGACTAGTTATTAAAAAAGTGGCGGACATGCCTGGGGATTTTAAACATGTCAAAAACCTTACCAACTTTCAGCCCCAACAGGTAATCGTATGATTCAGAGCTGTGGCGCAAACTTTTTGTAAAAAATTTTAATATTTTGGAAAGGACCTTTCTTTAGTGGCTTATACTGGAAAGAAAATCACAGGTTAAATTTCAAGGCATGGTATACATTTAGGAAAGATATAGTTCTACCTAATGCAAAAGACCGCTTGTGATTTGAATTTGTAAACGCTGAGCTACGGCTTTTTAAAAAAACACCTAAAAACGCAATTACCCCCTTAAGCCTGTTTCACACGAGGTGGATTTTCAAGGGGACTTTCCCCACGGGGATCCCCAGGGGGATCCCCGTGGGAGTCCCCACGCGTCCCCAAGGGGATCCCCGAGGGGACGCATGGGGAACGAAGGGGATTTTCAAGAGGACGCGTGGGGACGCATGTGGATCCCCTCGGGGATCCCCATGGGGATCCCCTTGGGGAAAGCCGTTCACACGAGGCAGATTCGCGCGGGGATTCAAAAATGCCTTCCCAGTAGATAGTATTGTTATGGTGGTTGTATATTGATTTTTTGATTATTCTAATTACCGCAAAAGTTGCACAGTATTAATT
The DNA here is from genome assembly GCA_030248245.1 of Trissonchulus sp. WLG1_4. NCBI lineage: Eukaryota > Metazoa > Nematoda > Enoplea > Enoplida > Ironidae > Trissonchulus > Trissonchulus sp. WLG1_4. The sequence continues at coordinate 19,662 of JASANF010008878.1, forward strand.
ATACATATGTTATACCTATATATTACATCTTAATTAATAATTTAAATTTTTATATTCTATTTTTAATATTTTATTTTAACACAGTATTGGTACAAAGTTCATATGTATACGTGTTGTATAAGCACAGTAACATGTATGTATAAAAAGAGTAATAATGCCCTCCGAAAACTTTAATAACTGAAAATTCAAGCATCCTGTAAAATTTTGTGACTCACGTGATATTATTTGATTGGCCACTGCATGTGGATCCCCTTGAAAAAACGCTCGGAGAGCGATAAGCTAAATTCCCCATGGGGATACCCTCGGGGATCCCCCTGGGGAGGATCCCCCTGCGTCCCCACGCGTCCCCATGCGTCCCCTCGGGGATCCCCATGGGGATCACCCTGCGTTCCCACGCTTTCTCGTGCGTCCTCAAGGGGATCCCCTCGGGGATCCCCTTGGAGACGCAAGGGGATCCCCAGGGGGATCCCCCTGGGGATCCCCTTGAAAATCCACCTCGTGTGAAACGGGCTTTACAGAAGATTATTACAGATCAGATTGTGTTGTAATTTTATATTACATTTAATTGGTAATAATATATTATAAATGAAATCAGCTTAGCTCAAACTTGAATAGGTAATATTATGAAATCTTGTATTTTTTCAAGTATGCATTCCTGGTGGAATTCGCCGACAGATCGACCGTTAATGAAATTATTCAGAGTGGAAGTAATTTCTTTTCATCAGAACAGAAGGCCGGTTTCTATCCCTTTAAAAGCCGTTTGATGTTTGTGCCACAAAGTAAGATATACCATAGCCTTTTCGATACACGTAACGGGGTTATATAAGCTTTGGAGGGGCTGTGTCGTCAAATTTCGAGGACCCTCTCCCTCCTTCTCCCTGATTTTTTGTAAAATTTTAGAAAAAGTGCCGATTTTACTTAACTTTGCCATACCTTTCGTGACCATTCCCCCGTTTTTGGAGGGGGGTTCCCCATACCCCCTCTCCCCTCATACATGACATTATACTTTTCTTGTATATACGTAGTGTTTCTTATGTCTTAACGAAGTGACCTCACCATTATCTTTGCAAAGCGTCGTATTACATATGCTTTTTACAATGCAGTTTACTTGTAAAATTTATTTTTTATTTACTAATTTACAACGTAACAGCACGCGCAAAATTGACACCTACTATGATATTGTATCAGATTATGTTATGGAAGTTTACGATTCCAGTTATCCCTGATTTTTTTTATTTGTTTTTGGTATAGTTAGTTTAGTTAGTTGGTCTCTTTAGGTTCTAAAGAATCCAAGAAGCTTATTAAATTTGAAGGCCCATCCACTTCCACAAAGCAATTTAATTTTAAAGATCTACTTTCTAAACAACCATCGGTAAGTGAGTCGAGTGTTTTTATCCATAAAAACAAGAGTACATAATAGCTTCTCACTCTATATAGAAGAAGAGTGAGACACTCTCCAGCCTGCCTGTGTTCTAGCACAGGCAGATGCGCTGGTCGTTTTCAAGCTACATGTTGACATTCTATGCAACATGTGACTGGCCAATCAGCGTGTAGATTCCCTGCGTAACACACTTTAGTATATAATCGCTGATGCGTTGATAAGCATTAAGATAGGGATAAAAGCTTAATAACTCATTATTTTTTCATAGTCTGCTTGCAAAAACTTTAAAAAAGATTTGTAAATACTTCTAGGAATATTTTGGCAAACTTTCAGCGAAATTGATTGAGAAACTTTTGAGATATAAACTTTACTGAATTTCTTCAAAGTTTCTCAATCAATTTCGCTGAAAGTTTGCCAAAATATCCCCAAAGGTATTTGCAAACCTTTTTTAATGTTTTTACAAGCAGATTATGAATAAATAATGAGTTATTAACCTTTATCCCTATCCCGTTTTATGATTGGAGCACGTGCACAGGCGTCTGCCAATCAGAGAACAGAAGCTCGCTTCTGATTGGCCAGTCACATGTTGCATAGAATGTCAACATGTAGCCTGAAAACGACCAGCGCATCTGCCTGTGCTAGAACACAGGCAGGCTGGAGAGTGTCTCACTCTTCTTCTATATAGAATAAGACGCTATTATGTACTCTTGATAAAAATAATAAAGGATGCACCGCTAAATCTTTCATTGTGATAAGTGGATGTGTGCTTTGTACGTCTCACAGGCGTTCTGAAACCAGTATTGGCTAAGAAATTTGCTTTTAATGTACAACTTGCCAATTGCCAATTTACTAATATATAGTTGCCAAATTATTGAATAATTTTTAATTTCTAAGTAATTTGCCGAATGCCCATTATACTCAATTAGCTATGTATGCTTGTTGACAAATGGCGTTTTGCCTGATTTTACTGACTAAATAAGCAAACGGCTGTTATGAATCGATGCTAACTTCATTTTTGCTTTTTTTAGATGGATGATCAATTGCATGCCTTCTATCGCCACACGTCCATCCCCGAGCCCGTCACCCGACTGCAGCATTTCATCTATTCCCTAATTGAGGACGTCGTAGCTGCTCTATTTCCTCTGGCGCAGTATCGTTTGTTTGGTTCCTCGGTCAATGGCTTTGGTCGAATTGGCTCGGATGTAGATGCTGTGCTGGATCTCACTGCTTCTTCCAAATCCGTAATTTAGTGTACATTTTTCACTGGATGTTCTGGAGATATAACTCAGTATAAAGGTATCCCACGGATAGATAGTTATCCTTTGGCGTGTCCGGCGTCCGCCCTCAGGTGCAATTGTCATCTTTGTTATAAATCCCTGGAGCGTCAGGCGTGCCACTTCAAAAGTGACTGCATCCATGGAAGGGGGTCCAGTCCATCTAGGCTTAGTGGCCTACACTGTTCTCTGTTACCTTCCACGCAATTGTGATACCCCTTTACCGATCGGACTGCTGGGTTGACAAGAGCAATGCAAAATCTCTTGCTCAAGAAGATTACATGTAACTAAGTAGCTAGGTTTCGATCCTCCAACCTTCAGATTAGAAACCGAACGCCGTAACCACTCGGGCTCAACTATACTCAGTATATACTTGATTCACTATGTTATTTTGAGCATAAAAATACACAAAATGTATATACATACAGGAAGGGTGTGAGTAAAATATATTTGACGCCATTGTCAATATTTGTTGCACCATTACATTCCTTCCCTCCACCTCCCGTTTAGAGGGTCCTACCTTCAATGATAACTTTAGGTGACACTACCGGTGTCACGGGAAATTTCGTTCTCCGGGACAATTTTTTTTAAATATTGTCGAGCGAATATACTAGCTTGTGTATATTGTTTCAGCCCAGTCCGTCTCCCTTCCTTTTCATGACCAAACCACGGACAGCCAATCATCAGCAGATTTTCCTGGAGTGGCTTGGGGACACCCTGCGCCGTTTTGTGCCTTACGTTGTCGATGTCACCACCATCCGACACGCTCGTGTTCCCATCGTCAAATTTAGACACGTGGTTGGCGGCTTTAGCGGAGATATTTGCTTAAATAATTTGTGAGTCAAGTCACAAAGTTTTTAACACACGACAAACGACAAAGGGGCCCTCCCGTGTCTGTATAGCGTTGGTGTATGTTGACACGTCAATGTTTTTGACCAGCCACGGTTTTTCCTGCTCAGAGTTGGGCTTATCTGAACATTGGAAAATATAACTAAGTGGTTGAAAATATACATGAGCATCGAAAAAGCATTGTCGTTATTGCCAAAAGACGTAATCAGGAGAAAAAAATTGAGGAGTCATTTTACACGTCCCTTTGGGGGTCTTGTCATTAAGACCGAGCTTATGAAGACCGTCTTAAAGTCTTAATAAGACGAAAGCGTCTTAATTTGACAGCATTTATGTTGGCCGCATTACTTAATATAATTAACTGCCGCACGACAGCTATCCTCCAATTTTGCTGACATATAATGATTTGTACGTATAAACGTAAGTGCAATTGCAGCTATATGCTGCTGAATGTAGCTGGCCAACTTGACCTGCAGAGAAAGAAAAGGTATGTCCAGTTTTGACTTAGAGCCCAACGTTAGCACGGGGACGAATCTGGGGGGTGATGTACCGAATTTACCGCATACCGCCCCCGTGTTAAACTGTGCTTTGACCCTTAGCTTAAAATTAAATCTATTACGTACGAACATACATACATAAACACATATTTTTTACGTCGGGTAGATGAATCCTACTAATCTGTTGGTAAATCCAAACTTTTGATTCGCTATTTTTATTTGCTATAAAATGTGTTATTACTAATAGATTATAATAATAAAACTAAGTGACAGCATCCGATGGCGCAAGTTGTTTCCGGATAACAGTGATCTATAATTCTTCAAGTCATTTTTTTTTATAAATAATAAATTTGTATAATATAGTTTTCATTTTGTGAGTTGTAGTTTAGTGCATCAGCTACATAACCAGGCCCCCCTTTGTGACCAAATAAAAATGAAGGCTTGCTGATAGCTGTCATCCAGCTGGGTCCAAGTGCGCGTATGAGTTTTCTCTGCAGGTCCAGTTGGCCAGCTACATTCAGCAGCCTATAGCTGCAATATTATTGCACTACGTATATACGTACAAATTATTACACGTCAGCAAAGTGCAGGCGGAGTAGGACAGCTGTCGTGCGGCAGTTAATTATATTAAGTAATGCGGCCAACATAAAGGCTGTCAAATTAAGACGATTTTGTCTTATTAAGACTTTAAGACGGTCTTAATAAGCTCGGTCTCAATGACAAGACCCCTTGGTTTTTTTGGTCGGTCGCAAAGTTTTTTTGGGTTTATCTGATGTTCCCAATTGACATTATTACTTGAAACTTTCATCCATCTAAGTCGCCGAGTATCAGAGCTCAAGATTTGCCATTGCTACCTTACTAAAGTAATATGATTCTTGTTGCTCAGCTGAAGTAGATAATTAATAAAATGTTCTGTCCTTTGTTTTCAGATCAGCAGTATATATGGCCAAACTGCTGTGGACGTTCAGCCAACTAGATCCTCGTGTAGCCCCTATCTATTTTTTTATCCGCCAATACGCTAGAGCGATTAGTCTGACCCGTGATACCCCAAGTCAGGCCTTCACCAATTTCCACCTTTTGACTCTATTTATATTCTATTTACAGCAGAACTGCATATTGCCCAGTATAAAAAAATTACGCGAACTGGCAAGTATGTTATCTGAAAATTAATTTATGTATCGGATTAGATTTAAATTGATGTAGCTAATAGCTGCCAGTCTGCCACTTTAAGTGATGTAAACGACAAGTATATTAGAGCTAATAATTTCACGACAACATGATATATCTAATTCTGTTATGTCTGGAATTCAGAAGGGTCACCTTTCTTTTTAAATAAATAACCCTAATTCAGCGTGCACACTCTTACTATGTAGCACGCTTAAATTTGAAATTGGTGTTGTCATTAAAGCAGTATGAATTCATGGCAATGCGGTTTTTCAGTCTCTCAATAATTGTTCGTTATATAAAGAAGGAATACTTCCCCCTGAAATTGAGGGGCTGGGTAACGCATCGCCCCCACACCAGCTAACTTGGCCACTGATCTGTACTCTTGATTTTGAGGGGTACACCACAGTAACACACTCCATCTGAAATGCGGCTTTTAACGCGCTATTTTCGAAAACCACCAACATCGTTTCGGTAGAAAAGGGAAGGTCATCGTTTTGCTGTGTACTATATAACAGGTCAAAGATCTGGATAATACAGAATGGCCATGCATGAACAGAACGGAATGAAAAGACAGTAGATCTGAAAAAATCATTATTGACATCGTACTGTGTAGTGTATTCCTTAAGCTCGAAGTCCACAACCCTATTATTCCAACAGACACTGAGCTCAAAAACGTTGTTCATGTGTTCCACTGTCAAAATTGTCATTGTTAGTTGTTAAGGTATGTTTAGTGTTTATGTTTCTTTAGAAGAAGACGATCATTGCTCAATTGACGGTTGCGATTGCTCAATAGTTTCAGATCTAAATACAATTCCTCGCAGCAATAATTCTGCCACAATGTGTAAGTTCTGTACCCTTCCCACTTCGTCGTATATGTATATTATTGTATTGTATACATTTTTAATGTTTTTTTTTAATTTACTATCAATAGTTTGGTAGTAATAGTGTGTAATAACTACTAATAGTGTGTACCTACGTATAGTTATTATGGACCAAAAGTATACATCGTTATGTATGGCTTTCTGCACATGAAAAAACCCTGTATAGTGTATAGTATTTATAATATATTAATTTGTTGAATCAAGCAGTCTTATCGATGGTTTTTACGGTACATTCGTTCTGGTATACAATAGTATATATAACTTTTTTGTTTAAAATTGACCTTTGATATTTCAGCCGAGCTGTTGCTGGGTTTCCTCAAGTACTACGTAGATTTCCCATTCAAGAAACAAGGTCTAAGTCTACAAACGGGACAGGATTATGCCAAGCCTGATTACTCTCCCGTTCACGTGGACAATCCTTTCGAACGGATGCACAATATTACCAAAAATGTCAGTTTCCAGGAGCTGGAGAAGTTAAGAGAATATTTTCAAACAGCAATCTGGCAATTGGAATCTGACAGTAAATCGAACTTAGTGAATCTGCTTTTCCCAGATGCAAAGTCGCAAGAGCGTGGACTACCCCTTGACTCTGGCTTCAGCGTCAAAGCATTGTTTGACGCTGCCGACAGTAAGAAAGCTGTCAAATTTTCAACGAAATGAGCGAAATCTCAATGTTTTCTGTTACAATTTAGCTGTATTTACGAATTAAAAGGATTGTTCCCGAGAAATTATAGATGTGTATTTATTTAATGTTATTTTAAGTAAAGACAATGAATGTTAATTACTTTGTTTGCTGAGTTGGGTAGGATATGGATAGGAAAGTATTAAAAAAATAAAAGTGGAGCTGATGTTTACTAAATGGTTTCGTGGCAAATCGTTGCGCCTTCTGCATTCAATATTGTTTATTTGTTGATCGATCTAAATTCTACAGTGCTTGAATTTCGAATCTAATCGATCGTAATTTCGCAAGGCTTGCATTTCGAATGTCAAAATCCTGCTAAAACCATTTAACGGCCAATTAGGCTATTGCGCAATCGTATTCTCAAGCTTTTTCAGTATGGTTAGGGTCTATTCACACTTAAGAGCCGTATGTCCGTTCAGCCGATGTCACGGTGTAATTTTCCCCCAGTGTAAATTGTCCCCCCAGAAAAATAACCCCGGTGTTAATTTTCCCCCCATAAAATTAGCACCGGGGTAGGTTTTCCGGGGGGGAAATTCACACAAACCATAAATTTGACTGTTTTGAACTTATTTTTTCATAACTGGCTATTTTGGCGATAAATTTATTTTTATGTACTTTTGTTTATTTTTAATTTTTTAAATTTACACCATGGTAGATTTTCTGGGGGAAAAATTCACACCAATCATATAATTTGACTGTTCTGAACGTATTTTTTTCAAAACTGGAGATTATACCATATCAAGAACAAGATTGCTGTTTAGGATGTAGGATCAAATCAACCGCGACGAGCACGATAGGCAATTTGGCTATTATAGCCAAGTCGCCTGGCATCGGCACGTGCCGCTGCGACTCCATCAGTCATCGCCGCAATTGTGGCGATTTTAAGGGTCGATTCTTACTTTACGGACATTGGGACAAACAGATAAAAGGACGTCCAGATATACTGAATGTCAGAACATTCAGCCGTATGCCCGTTCATCCGTACCAAGAGTACATAATAGAAAGAGTATGACACTCTCCTATTATGCCTACGGGCGTGCGTCGAATGCGCAGCGCGAAATAGCCCGTTCATGTACGGTTTTGAGGGGGGGACGGGACCCCCCCCTCAACTGAAGACCCCGTCCGTACTCAACTGAGGGGGCTACCCCCTTCTCAGTTCGATACCCCGTGCTCAACTGAGGGGGTGGTACCCCCCCTCAACTCAGTACCCCGTCTTCAGTTGAGGGGGGGGTACCCCCCCCTCATTTCAAGACATGACAAAGACTTTCGTTGATGTGCTGAACTGAGGGGGGGTACCCCCCTCAACTGAAGACGGGGTACTGAACTGCGGGAGGGGGTAGTGCAAAGACATCCCCCCCTATTTCGCGCTGCGCATTGGACGCACGCCCGTAGGCATAATAGGAAAAGTGTAATAATATTATGCACCTACAGTCATAGTATGCTTGGTAGATGATCAGGTACAACTGATGTCATGCTACATCCACATGCTTGTCGCTTACATACTTGGCTTGGTGGCATAATTTTCCCCTAATGTTGTCGGGCGAACGGACACGACTGTATCAAATGATTGAATGAAGTCAGGCAGTCAGAAAGGCTGACAATGCAGTTACGCAGCGGTCTTCGCAAATCAGCAATGTTCCACAGGATGTTTATCTGGTATCTACATACATACGTGTAGGAACCAGGACCAATCGATTTCTAGATGACGTAGAAGTTTAAAACCATGCCGTTTGCTCCTATTGATGTCATTCCACTGTGCGTGCATGTATTTACACACGTGCATGTAACAAGATTGACTCATGTTATGCATGTGGACAATTGACATGCACAACGTGAATCAACACGTATAGTCTAGTGTGTACTAGTGATGTGGATCGGATCGGTCCGAAATTTTGATGCCGATCCGGATGCTTGATTGTAGTAAACTTTAACTTTAACTGAAATTAAAAAAGTTAGGGGTCTTACTTTAACTTTAACTTTAACTCCAAATAAAGTTAGAGGTGTTACTTTAACTGTAACTTTAACTTAAATTAAAACAATCTTACTTTAACTTTAAATTAAAGTTATTTTAAAGAAGCTATATAAAAGTCATCAATTTTCGGCTTACTTTAACTTTAACTTAAATTGATGCCTGAGCCTTACTTTAACTGTAACTTTAACTTAAATTAAAGCAATGGCCTTTACTTTAACTTTAACTTAAATGAAAATTAACTTTTTTGCCCTACTTGATTGGCGATCCGATCCGATCCGATCCAGGCCCGGATCGGCCGATTCGATCCGATCCGATTCAAAATTTCGTAACCTTGATGAAAGCTAAAAACTCTATTTTTTTGTAGAAATATTCATATTAAGTATAACTTATTATAATGAGTATATTGTTTTAAAAATTTAATGAGTTTGTATATAGATGATAAGATAGCATTTTTGCAATGAGAGCTAGTTAGCCAATCCTACGACCAAAAATTTTGATTAATTGGAAAATGGAAATGTCTTGAAAATTTTGGGTCACTACCGCAGGTCGTGGATACTAGGGCAAAAAAGTCAACCCGTTTTTATTTAAGTTAAAGTTAAAGTTAAAGTTAGGCAAAAGGCCTAGTTTTAGTTAAAGTTAAAGTTAAAGTATGACCACTAACTTTTTTAAAAGTTAAAGTTAAAGTTATACCCCTAACTTTTTTAAATAAAGTTAAATTAAGATCCAAAACTTTTTTAGTTAAAGTTATAAAGAGTTGTTTTAGACAGATAAACATATCTTTCAGCTTTTTACATAACCACACTGCGTAACTTTAGTGAATAGACACTAATGATTGAGCCGAGAATTGGGAATGCCAGAAAACTTTCCAGAACTTCCGCAAACTATTAGAAGTAGTTTTCCGGACATTTCTAGACTTGACCGGAAGATGGACTTGACAGGTTTAAAAAGTTTCCAAGCTGGATGAAAGTTTCTAACAAGCTGTTTTTTAAAAAATGACCCCAGTGGTTACTGTAGTCCGTCGGGGTCAATTGGGTTCATGGTGACAAAAATAAACCCCGGGTTTCAAGGGGGTGGGACGGACGGTGGGGGGATATGGGGAATAATCCCCTCTTTTGCCCTGAGCAAAGAAAATTTTTTCGGAGCCGCATACCAAGAATAGCCGGAGATTCATGAAATTCGGCCTCAAAATTAAAAACTTGTATCCGGAGGCTGTTCGCCTTCAGAACGAACACGCTGAGTTAACTTCGCATTGCGGTTTCATCTGGCTAGGGCTGTTAAATCTTCAACATTACGTGTACCATCCTTTAATGATGCTATTAAATAAAACAGTTATCGTTATGGGCAAACCAGAACGTAGTGTTTGTGACCGGCCGCGTAAGCCGCGGGCCGGCCGGCGGAGAATTTCGGCCGGCCAGCCGGCCGGTAAAAGCCGGCTGGCCTGCCGGCCGGAGCGGCCGATTTTTTGGACAAAACCCACATATTGATCCAAATCCAGAGTGTCATTTTGGCATAACTTAGCCTGACGGATTGTTATGCCGGCCTAATTTTATCAGTCGGTTGAATCGGTCTGGTCGGCCGGTGTTTTTAACCGGCCGGTCGATTTTGACCGGCCGGCCGGCCAGCGCCGGCTTTTTTGCGACTGAAAATGAGTCCCCTTTTCGTTTTTATAGTCTGGCCGACCAAGTTTTTATAGTCTGGCCGTCTCCAATTGACCAAATTTAGCCTAAAAGTCACATTTTCCTCAATGTTTTATGAGGGGTGTCGCTTCAAGACCCCAGCAATTTTGTAGGTTAGTGATCTTTCGTTTGTTAACTCGAATCAAACGCGAAAGTATTAAAATTGCTAAAAAGTATATACATTTTAACTCATACGAAAATTCGAGAAGTCATTCCACCAATTTTTTTTCAGGGTACGCCGCTGTTTTCAAGACGTAATTTATCGAAAAATCGAAATCGATAGAATAAGTTATGCCGTATCCCCCCTTTTTGGGGGTCACGGTCCGCCCCGGATTTGAGTGCAGCACCTCAAAATACTCCTGAGAACGAGACTTAACCGCAAAAGTCGCGGGAGGGCGTCTCTGGGTCATTTTGTAGGTTGTACAAACCGTGGGCGGTCACAGCGCCACGGTGTCACACTCTTCCTATGTACTCTTGATAGGGGTGAAGTGAATCAATTACGAATCTGCTGTTTGTTTATGTCTAGAAAGAACCAACTTGGACCATCATAGTATCATACACGTCCAACATCAGTGGCTTACCCAGAAAAAAATTTCGAGGGGGAATGACTTAGACTTTTTGTAATGAGTTAAAATGCACTTTTAAGCAATTTTAAAATTTATATAACGCCTAACAAACGACAGATCCCTTAATCACAAAGTTGCAAGAGTCTGTGGGTGGCAGCCGCCTACCATTTTTCCCATGCTTAGGCCCGGTTCACACAGACTTACTTTTTACTTCATACTTTTTACTTTTGACTTTATACTTTTTACTTTTGCAAAAGTGTTCACACAGGCTTACTTTTTACTTAAGGAACATCCCATTCAATCGGCTCGCTTTGGCGCACTTGTATGTCAAAAAGCAAGTCTAGCCAATAAAAATGAAGCTCAATAGGCGGAGCTTCTGTTAGACCATTCTGATTGGCTAGATTGCAAAAGTAAAAAGTAAAAAGTAGAACGCGTTTCTACTTTTACTTTTGGCCAAAAGTAAAAAGTAAAAAGTACGTTCTGTATGAACCGAAATTTTTACTTTTGGCCCAAAAGTAAAAAGTAAAAAGCAAAAAGTACGTCTGTGTGAACCGGGCCTTAGACCAAATTTGGTTAGCAGGATTGCTGGAAACGTATCAGAAATTTTTTTTGACAGAAAATTAAAACAAAAGATGGTAACGTCACATCAGACATTCAGACAGTGTATTACTCGTGTATATAGACATTTAAATGCAGCATAATGTACATGCACAGGCTTTGATGAAAAATAATAGCAAGGAATAATAAGCCACATAGTCGCAGGGGTCTGAGGGGGCAGCCCCTAGAAAAAATTAGGGGAAATTTTTTATTTTTAGGAATAAGTTGGTCAGTTGGAGACGTATCAGAAAATTTTTTAGCGGACCATAAAAATCAAAGGGGGGACCCTTGTGTAAAAAATCACTGAGAAAAAGTTTCGGGGGGAATTCCAACCTCCCCCCCTGGGTACGCCTTTGCCCGACATGAGATCGAAATCGAAGTGGTGACATCAAACCTTACGACTATAGGCAAATTTGGTATCAATTCAATCACGCAATCGCATATTTTGACAAGAAAATCTACGATCACAACAGTTTTTTTGACACAAGTTGCGTACATTTTTCGCAAAAAATTGAACATATTATGTATGTGGGTCAGACCCTCAAAGTATCAACTACTTGTGACTAGCGCTTTTGATCACTCGACAAACGCTAATTCGAAGGGTAGCGATGTTTAGTTAACACTAATTTGAAGGAAACTACTAAACAGACATCAGGGGCCGTATTCTCAAAATTACCTGCAGGTAAAGTTAGGCTAACTTTACTCCCAGGTAAGGTGAAGGTAAAGTTAAAGTGAATTCTGTGGGTAAAGGTATGTAAAGTAAAAATTGAAAACAAGGTTAACATCGGTGGTTGAGGTTAAAAATTTGCACAATACATTAACTTTAGCTGCGAAACAAGATAAACCACTTTTCTGGCCCGAATATTAAACGTAACCTTAGCTATCACGTTGGCTTTAGTCATTGTTTGAGAATACGATTTTACCATCACCTTACCTGTGGGTAAAGTTAGCGTAACTTTACCTGCAGGTAATTTTGAGAATACGGCCCCAGAGTAGACGATCAAGTGATTCGTATGTGTATCGAGTTTAATAATTTAGCTTAATAATAATACCAAACAAAAGTTCTTAAATTACAAAATTTTGACAACTCAATAGTCAATACCCAAAGTGACCAATATTTCATTAAAAATTGTAAAAAAACATGTCTTCAAAAAAAGAGCAGTCAGTTCCCATACTGACTTTACGTGTTGTTAATTATATTCGCTGGACAACATGGGGCTGCTACTTTTACAGTATGCAGTTGAAGAGATGATTCTCTAAAAGGAACAAATATACACTACAACACTACTACAAAAATACAATTATATGAGCCCCTTAAAATATGTTGTGAATGCGTTAAGCTGAGCGGCCTGCAGTAAAAATAGGTACCACGACCAACAATTACGGACTACGGTTGTGTACAGCGTCGGAAGAAAAAAATTAAATTTGACAACAATTTTGGTTAACTAGAACATCAATTAAAATATTTCTTACATTATCTTACCGTAAATCAAAAAAGTTATAAAAAAGTTTAGATTCAAAATTCTGAATAAAAGTTATAATTTAAGTTAAAGTTAAGAAATTGGCGGAATTTAAGTTAAAGTTAAAGTATGGGTGCTTGAATTTAAATTAAGTTAAAGTTAAAGTAAGACCCTTAACTTTTTGAAGTTAAAGTTAAAGTTAAAGTAAGACCCCTAACTTTTTTAATTTTAGTTAAAGTTAAAGTTTAACTTTTTTGCCCTAGTGGATACCCACGAGTTAGGTTGGGTTGGATCGGAAAATTTGAACCGTGGGTTAACACTTGGGTTTTGGGTAACCACTACAGGCTACGCGGGTGGCTGCATTTTGTCAAACCGGCGAATTCTGAAAAAAATTTACGTGCATTATATATTCAATCCAATCTGGGTACATAAATTTGGGTACCTTTCGGTTAAAGTAGGTAGCAAGCTGTACACTGTGCAAACTGCACTGGGGTATCAACTAAAAACGATCGATCATAAGGTACGGTATCATAAAATGGTGGGTTAAACAACGTGGTCGTGGGTGGTCACACATATGTAGACGATTTTTTACTGTACTACACTAGGTATGAAGCTAAACTGACGCATGATTTATTTCTTATTTTTCTGAGTGGAACGTTCTTTGCCCTTAATTTGAACTTGCTGCCTAGAAATTGAAAGTAATAATGTCCGCTTTAAGAATTTTTGGTGCCGTGTTTTATACCCGAAGAATATTGTCAGGAGTGCAAGCGTGTCACAACCAAGTCTATCAAAAAAATTAATATATTTTTACTCGCAAAACGTGCTTATCAGTGTAGTCAGTATAGTCTAGTTCCATATTGCCCGAGAAAGCATGATTCTAAACAACAGACAGAACGCGCCCTTGCTGAGCCTCCCAGTCCCTAGATCCCCCACCCCCCCCCGCAAGTCAAGCCACGGAGTAAATGCAGACAGTCCGAGACGGAAAAAGTACGCTTTAATCAAACGTGTGCAAACAACACAAATCGGTACCTATGTAAAAATACAAGACGATAATAACGATATATAAAATGTGATTAGAATATGATAGAGCAAGGGAAAGTAAGAACAAACGGTTCACAAACTAATTACAGACACGACGTAAGTTTTCAAGCAAAAATTTTCTACGATCAGACGAAAATTATGAATTTAGTTACGTCTTATTGATTTGTGCACAATTTTTAGCTCTTGCCGGTTGGTCCCATTCGCCTCCACCCTAGCGAAAACTTGTGATTATTTTATAGCTATGGTAATAATGGTATATTGTAATCAAACTAAGAAAACACATTATCTAGCTATCCAGTAATCATATTTATGCTGCATCTTTTTTATCCAATCAGAGTCTAGGAGACAGCCCATGAAACTAAGAATATGCCTAAATAAGCTCCGACTACTGATTCGGAATGTGACAGGGTTCGTTCCTCGTCCATTCACGCTTCTCAAAATTTTCTCGAGCTATTACGGGGGCCGTATTCTCAAAATTACCCACGGGTAAAGGTAGGTTAATTTTACTCACTGGTGTAAAGGTAAGGGTAAAGTAAATCCTGCGGGTAAAGGTGAATTTAAAATTGAAAGCGAGGCTAATTTTTAATAAAAGGCGGTTAATGTGAGTTCTGAAAAAATAAAATAGAGCACTTTCTTGACTCGAATTTCAACAATAACTACCTACCACACTGACTTTAGTATATATTGTTTAAGACTACCATTTCACACTTCCCTTTGTTACTGAGTAAGAATAGCCGAACTTACGTAACTGTAATTCTGAGAAGACGGCCCCTTAGCTAGCTATTGTATGATTTCGAACAACTATTTTCGAGCTTCACTGGTACCAATAATATGAAAATTAATCCAGTTCCAGTACACTTCTAATCAGCTGGGGTAGTAAGTAACCGATAAGACCCCAATTGATGAAGGCATAGGCAATGTTAACTGTTGGAGCTTATAAGGCATGGGTATGAGAGTGAATGGGACGCACCCAATTTGCGAAATTTGACAGACAAATAGGCTTCCCCTAACAAAACAACTTAAAAGCATATGGATTACACAACTGAATCTTGTATACATATACATTACAACTAAATCAATAGGAACACACACATATGGACGGGAGACGAGCCTCTGACGAACAAAACTGCAGAATAATCCAAAGTTATTACGAAAGTTTCTTTAAACAATGTTACTTCCACAATTTCGACCACTAATTACTCAAGACTCATATATTTTTAAGACTCTTGAATAAAAAAAGATATTGGATAATCGGCCCCAAGCATCAGTACAAATCAAAACTTCGAGATACATGTCTTTCCTTAAAATATCAAATCAGTTAATATTACATTCAGTACCGAAATATCAAACAATACCATTTGCATAAAACTAAATAGTAACGCAATAATAATCACCTACAAATATAAACAGGATAAGAGAAGACAAAGCGATGGAGCATCACCGCGGAAATTTTAGCGAGAAATTTCAATCCTAAAACTACATACTAATTTAAACAATGTACACAGAGCTTTGGCTTTTTAGGCCAAGTTTCATCTTTTTCACAAACGGTCGTTTTTTGGTAACAAGGCGTCGTCTTTATGTCGATCTTTGTCTTTTTGATTAACGGGCATTTGATAACAAAACTTCGTCGTTTTGGACGAGCCTTTGTTTTTTTTACCGACAGCAGTCTTATTTTGGCAACGAAGCAGTCTTTGTGTCTTTCTGCACAAACCTTAACTCTTTTAAGACGAAACTTCGTCTTTGTTACCAATCAAGAAATGGAAACTTTTTTGCTAATGTGCCCCCCCATGCCCCCAGCCCCCGCCCTCTAAAAATATACGAGAAGTGTATAAAGTTTTTCAAAAAGGAACACTGGGCTAACGCTGATAAAACTCTGAAAATTAAATCAGGTATTTTTATATTTGTGTCGGTTTTGAAAGTTATGCTAAACACAGCTGACTGTGTAAGTCCATTTTAATAATGACTGTTGATCCCTAATGAGCTACACTCAGTTCAGACCGCAGGAACGCTCCGTAAACCAACTAATATACCATTATGTAATCACAAGCAACACAATGCAGTAATCAATTACAAGAAGCAACAAAACAAAGGGTAAATAAACAAACTGCAACCGATTTTCACAACGAGGTAGACAAATATAATAACAACTTAAGACACCGTCGAATTTACTGTATGAAGAAAATTTTGGAAAACTAAGGCAAATGAATCAAACTCTTTAAAAATTACTACAGCTGTTCAACTTAATAATAGTTTACAGACCAAATCAAAAAAATATGTTAAAATTCCAAGATGTATAGTTTAAAAATAACAATCAAAAATATACAAAAATAATGCACAACCAAATATATAAATACTAAAATAGGTATAATACAGTACAATATCAGAATAGTTAAAAAAAACTAACATCAAAATTCAAAATGAATTTTCAGTTGTAAACTTATATTTTAAGCGTAGCACAGAGACAAAAATGCCCCGACAACAGTTCAATCTGGACTAGTACATAAATAAAAACTGTTCCTAAATATTCGAATCAGTAAGTTATTTGACTTTTGAAGCTATATAATATACGTAGCATAAACTTCTGAAGCGGGGGATTTGCGGCAAAAAGTTGTGTATTAGTATTACTTACCACGACTAACAAGAATTAAACCTGTAACTGTGTAGTGCTTTTATAGATATTTTACAGAAATATATAGTTGGACAATAAGACCCGATACGGGCTATCCAAGTTTTGACAAAATAGTATACAGTATACACAAAATTACATACATAACGACTAACGACATAGATGCGATAAAATTGATGTGACTAGTGATAAAATTTAGTCATTAACTAAATTTGAAAAACAAAATACGCTAAAAATGCAAAAAAGACGAAAACTATTAGTAATCACACTTAATCGCATGTATGATGATAACATTCATTGGCCTACATGAGTATTAATTCAAGATTTTTTTACGCAGAAGGAATGCAACACTAACATGGCAGGTTCGGGTGGACTATTGAAAACAAAGTACAAAAACTCACAAAACATCCGGACCCAGACAACAAAATCAATTAACCTATTACCATTCAAAACAAAATACGTTAATATCAGTGTTTATGAATAAGTTCTAGAAATCATAAATCGAATTTGCATCAATGTATTTTGGTTGACAATACACTGACCTACTCTAACAATGTGCTGTGTTGTGCTGTAACCATTTTATACCATCAGATAAACCATTTTCACATAAGACTTTATGGGGTTGGCAATCAAACTGATCTCTTGCGTTATTATGGTCAATGCTGATTCATATTGAAAAGCTTCGGTGTTTGGTCAAACAGGTTTCTTGCAAAAAATAGATGAAATAAATATTTCATTTGATAAAAATCAGACAAAGTCATCAGTGAGTCTGATTTATCTATATTCTATTAAAATCAACTAAATACAAACTGTATACAATGTACAAAAAAACACACAACAAACGAATATTAGACACTACCCACATAGCACATAAACTTACGCTAATCCTGCATTACAAATAGCATAGTGCATGCTATAAATAGGCATGTAAATATTTAAACAATCAAACATATTACGCTGATAGAACTCAAAAATAAACCTCCCAGAAGTCAAGCTTTTGAAAGTTAAAACTAAATTTACAAGGTCACTGGAAAAGTTGTACACTGATTTTGTTCGAGCTAAACTGAATGCAATGAATAAAAAGACAATAATTGTGCATAATACAGTATAGATACAGTAGGTCGTATAATAGCAAATAAATATGTAAGCAAGTTACGAACATCAATTAAACTGCAAACGTGAGCAAACTAGTTAAAGTTTATATCATAAAATACCCAATGTTAGGCTCACCACTTTGAAAGTAAAATTAAGTACGAACTTGAACAATTCTTTGAAAATTATTTTCGAAATAAGTAAAAACCTCTGAATAATATGATGGATTGATTGATAAATAAAAGCCAATAATATCCATTTTCCAGTTTTGAATTGTAAATTTAGAACCCGCCAATTTAAATTGGCATAATACGTAACACTATTTCAAACTTATACTAATACACAACATTTCAAAACAGAAACAAGACAATATAGACAAGAACAACATAACTAACACTATAAAACGTGAGCAATTAATGCAAAAAAATAATAATAATTAAAATATGTCCTACAATGTCGGCACAGTGGATGGCGACATAAAAACAATTACATTAAATATTATCTTAGCCTTCGGTTTGATTAGTACTAGTCCCAGCATATCCGCTCAGTCGACAAAACTATGAAACCGGCTAAACTTTATGTGCTTTTTCTTAATTCTGAACGGCCAGTTAACGTTAATTAATGAGTATGAATAAACCCTATTGTTGGTGCCAAAAAAAACCAGAAGCATGAACAATTTTAACCAGCTACTAATGTGCTATTAGCTGATCTGATCAGCTAGCTGTTCATAATTGGCGTTCACGTTTGTGAATTATTTGCATTATTGTTGTTATTGTTCAGAGAGCTGACGATGCGATTCCACAGGTCCTTCTTGCACGCTTTCTGCTTCCGCAGTGAGTGAAGGTAGGAGTTAAAGTTTTCCTGTCCGCAGGGAGTTTGATGAAATGCAGTCCGGGCGGCCAAAACCAGAGCCACCAATTCTTCGGCATCCGACGGAGTGAAACGCGGATGTGACAGCTTCTGGTGGGAGGCTTGGTAAAACCTAAAATTGAAATAAGGAAAGTTTTTCTGACTAAACAAAAAAAACAAAGGAAATAAACAAGGCAATCAAAATCAATGTGAACTGCTGTATCTCAGCAGAGAATCTGAATAAAAAAATATTTTAGTATAATTCTGCAACTCAAGACTTCACAAAGCTTGCTCTATACGGTCAAAATAGTTGTCATAATTAGCAAAAAAATGTGTTGCACCGCTAGAACAACTAAAACAATTAACAACCACGGAAAACACTCGATTACTATTCCCTAAACATAGAGAAAGCCCCTTACATTTGCAAACACTTCTGCACCAGCGGTTGAACATGGGTGGATCAATGCTTTGGCCAGCGGGGTGGTGCCGCGAGCGAACACTTGGGCAGCCTCCACGCAGAGGTCGTACAGCACGAAGGGGGACACGATGCTCTGGGTCGCCGCCAGGCTGAATTGCTGCACGTAGCCAAGACCTGCAAAAAATAAACAAGACGCGGTACAAGAAGCCATCTGGATAAAGTTTCTTTTCTCTATTATCCTTTCCTTTTTTGACCTATTTATCAGAGTACAATGACGAGAGGTAACTGCTTCGGAAGCTACATCAGCAATATTAAGTATTCGTCGAAATGTCTAAACGCAGTAAATAATGTAATTTTCCTTAATAAAGTGTCGCGCTTCAAGGATCGCCAAACTGAAAAAAACATGAAAGCACGCTATCAAGAAATTTAACAGCTCCAAACTCTAAAGTCACAAATTTTTCAAGATGATTGTGAATAGATTCTACAAGATGTTCTACCATTTTGTCCAAACACTGATCAAAAGAATTGACTTAAAACCAGTTTTGTTAACCTAACGCTATTTTTAAAGCCTAAGGCAGACAATTCAACAGGCTTGGATACAACACCGAGTCGTTGGCGTACCAAGTTTTTTGGCAATTTTGAATAACCACTTGACATCGTCCCCATAGGGTGGATTTTGGGCATATTTCACATAGTTGCGATTGTCGTCATGAATTCTCCGTCCCATTGTCTCCATAGCCAACATGCCCACGCGGTACGCGAAGAATAAGTTCCTAAAATAAGTATGCTGCGATTTATTACTTTTCGATAGCTTCGAACAGCTAGACAAAAACTTCTTGTCAACAGACAGTTACAATTACAAACAGTTAATTTATTCAACCAAACCATTACGCAACACCAGACGCG
>JASANF010008880.1:0-12590 GCA_030248245.1 Trissonchulus sp. WLG1_4
GGCAGGATTCTTTCTGAAAATTTCGATTTTTTATTGCCTAAGCCTGAGCCTAAGCCTAAACCTAAGCTAAAGCCTGATACTAAGCCTAAGCCTAAGCCCCATACTAAGCCTAAACCCGAAGCCTAAGCCTAAGTCCAAGCCTAAAATTAAGGCCAAGTTTGAATTTGGTCAAAAATTGGACGTTTCTGGCAAATTTGGCCAATTTTTCTTGGCAGGTACCCCGGTCAAAGAGCCTTTGTTTTGATTTATAAAGTTGTAAACAATAATCCTGACACGATTTAGACACGATTAGAACGAAAAAACAAGGGCTTCGGAAAATATTGCGAAAACGTCACTCACTGAGGGTTCAGATCTCGGGGGTTCATATCTCAGAAAATCCAAAAAATAAAATAGGGGTTCTTGAAGCAAAAAATGTTTTCCCCAATGTGCTCTACTCAAAATAGGTCCACTATTTCCCCCCCAACTGCATTTAACCCCACGATCCCCCCCCCCAATTGCATTTAACCCCCCACCTGTTTCTTGGTGGTCAATTATTCAGACTTACGCACGCAATACTTACCTCATAGCTGCCGGTACGAAATTTTGTCTGCATAATTGTGCTGTACGAGGAGGATAGTAATGCAGCAACAAATTTTCTGCGTTTTTGTTGTGTTTTTTCCATCAAAATGGAACAAACGGAGCAAAGTCCATTGACTAAGCCTGCGTACCACAGTTAACTACATACAAACAAAATGGAAATTTCCCAAGTGATATTTCTATTTACACTTTCAAGTAGAAACACAGCCAATTTATCTCCAAACATAAACAGTTTAAAGTTTACAAGTTGGCAACTGATTGACTAGTTTTACATACTGATGTACTATCACGATTCTATATCATTCATACGCCATAATTTAGGACGAAGATAGGACAGCTGGCTGCCTAGCAACAAACGTTCAGTCAGTGTTTCGCAATGCAGCTACAGGTCTAAAAATGGTCTTATTCTCAAAATGGTTTAGTGCACTTATGCCGATTCTACTTCTGCCGACTCTTTTATTTTGCCGCTATTTGTTTAGCAAAACTCGAAAGTGAAAATCTGCCTACATGGAAAAACTCAAAAGTGGACTTCTGCCAAAAATTAATCTGTGCAAAACTCAAAAGTGGACTTCTGCCGAAAATTAATCTGTGCAAAACTAAAAAGTGGACTTCTGCCCAAAAATTAATCTGTGCAAAACTTAAAAGTGGACTTCTGCCGAAAATTAATCTGTGCAAAACTCGAAGGTGGATTACTACCTAAAATTAGTCTTTTTGAAACGAAAAAGTGAATTTCTGCCTGAAATTACTCTGACAAAAACTAAGAAATAATGCATAATGAAAATGAGCAAAAATTTCAAATGACAGCTACAAATACAACAAGTTGTCTTACAGACTTGATTGTCCTTACTTTATTTATTTATTGCCTTACATAATTACTAAAGACCTACTGTTTGGGAGTTGACTGGCTACACTGTCGGCATGTGTGATGTATTGTGCTAAATGTAAAAGTGTCCAAACTAATTACCTAGTACTGGATACAGATTTAACATTCAAACAATACAACTTTTTGTAAACGTACAATGGAGCTCTACTAGTTTTATAGTAGGCCAATTAATAGCTCACGTTTTAATTATTTCGCTTTCACTTAATTAATTATAAGGTTCACTAGAATTAATTATAGGCAGAAGTCCACTTTTGACTTTTGCAAAGATTAATTTTCGGCAGAAATCCACTTTTGGCTTTTGCACAGATTAATTTTCGGCAGAAGTCGACTTCTGAGTTTCGCCTGATTAAAGTAGGCACAATTCCACTCTTGAGTTTTGACATCCGGTTCGGAGAAGAGGAATCGGCACAAGTGGAATACACCCTCAAAATTACCTAGGGTAAACTTAGGCCATCCTTGTCCACTATCAATTAGTTGTGTAAGGTAAAGTCACTGTTGGAATGACAGCTAACGTAGTCCGTTGAATTCACAAATTAGTAGGATTGACTACTGTACGAAGTCAAACAAGCTTAATCACATTTTGTACTTAGTCTTAGCGATGACTTTGAGCCATGGCTATGACATTTGCTTTAGGTATTGTCTAAGAATACCATTACATTTAGCAAAGGACAGCGAAACTTGCTTATCTACTCGTATTCGGATGACATGTAACCAAGAGTACATGATAAGGAAGAAAGTGTATGACACTATTCGATGATAAGTTTCAGCACAGAATCGGTGATGTCCTGAGTTCAGGGGGGTACCTGACCTCCCCCTGAAATCACGACACTTTCCTGATTTGATGGGGGTTTCACCTGGAAATCTGGAATCAAGACATGTCTTGTATCTTGATTCGAGGGGGTTACCCCCCTCCCCTAAAATCAAGGCGTAAAACGGCTATTTCGGCCGAAGCGTCGTTACGGCTTAGCTATGTATATATGTAGAATAGGGAAGAGTGTCATACTCCTAGTCCTTCCTATTATGTACTCTTGATGTAACGGGGTTAAAATTTTGCGGGGTTCACTCTCAGGCCAAAATTTTGGGACACTGCCCTCCTGTCCTAGTCCTCGCCCAAAATATATACCTCAAATTTTGCGAAAGTTTTTGAAATTTTCGAAAAACAGTGCCATTTTTTACCAATTTTGCGCAAATTTTGAGGACCTTCCTCCAGGGCCTTTAATTTTGGGGATCCCCCATGCCCCATCCCCTCCTTAATATATACATGTATAAGTCTGAGAATATGTAGGTCCCTGGAATGTCATATGGTCTATGTGTTGTGAGCGAGCATGCGTTGAAGAAGATAAGCCCGGCCTTGAAAACTTTGTTTTTAAGCATGATTTTTACTTTTTTCATACTGTTTCATTGGACTAAAATTATCTCGTTGAGTTGAGTGAGTCTATGACGTTACATATGTTAGCTCTAACTCCCAACTTGTTTAAGCTAACATCCATTTTTTTGACCGTACCTGTTATGAGTTGGTGAAAGCTCTCATATTATATGTGTTTCATTTCATGTTGCAGTGTCCTGATTCTGTAAATATTATCTGCTAACCAGAGTTTACGGTGAATTTTATGATGGAAGAATCACCAGTTGAAGAGTTGCAAACGTTTGAAGATGCGGTAAGGAAAAAAGAAGTATAGGTACAATTTAACAGTACCTCTATTTCTTGTTCATTACTTAATCAGTATGCACTATGCCGTGGTAACACTGACTACTCATACTGATTACAGACTGGTCATTTAGGAACTAAGGAGTCAGGAACAGTATGGTTTCGAGAATTTATTTTCTAAATGTTTATACCTAACTCAACTATAGAGAAAGCCTTTTATAATTTACCAGTAAGGCTTTGGAGCAACTCAGCAGTAAATGTGTGTAGAAATCGGGATTTAAAAATCATTTAAGCTTTCATATAGTGGCCGCGGTTCCTATTTTAAATTCCTATTTCCTCGGGAATGATAACAATCTGGTCCCGATTTATCGAAACAAAATAAATGTTCGTCGTTGAAAAAGCAAATGTTCGTCATTGAAAAACAAAACAAATAAACAAACAAACATTTTCAACGACGAACATTTTGTTATTTCACAATGTTAACCACTTTTCACTCAGCAGTCAGTACTTCAGCAGAAGAGCTTGCTAGTGTTATATACCTATATTTCAATTTACAGATAGAGGACTTTTCACCACCGGATGAACGAAAAAAGCCGACTATGTCAGATGATTATTCCATAGATGAGCCAACGAAACAGTCGTTCACTGGTGATGAGTTTTGTTTTGAATTTTTTTTAGCAGTGCATTGTAGCAGACTATAGTTTAATTTACTAATGTAAGTCTAAGAAGTATGACTTATGTAAATATGCGATTGCAATTGCAATGGCCTATGCCCTAATCAGGACATCAGAAAAGTTCACAATAACTCATGCGCATTACCAAAAGCATTGAGCTAATGTTAGGGTTAATAGCATAAGCTGCAACATTAATATATATACCTAGTTAATACATAGGTACCAGTACCACCTGCTGATTCTGGACTCAATTTTACTGAATGTTACATAAATTCTTAGGTAGCTAATAAAAACATTGAAATCCTCAGATAGAGAGCAGGTTGACCTCGCATTCCAAGCAGTTTTCGGCTAAATAACAGAATATATTTTAAGAAGAACCGCTTCACTTCGAGGACGCCATTGAAAGACAAGAAAGAGAAGAAGAGGCAAAATCAGATAGAGACGCGTTTTCTCGGAGTAGCCTCAAAGCAAAGTTGCATACTGCTGTGGCAAGTCGAATTTTATTTTTTGGGGATGAATTTGTGTTTCTAAACACCGCTAATTAACAAAAAACGCACAAATTGGCATTGAGTTTTCTAAATCTTCAGTTTATACTTCATTTGTACTTTACCGATATTGCCTTGCCTATTATGGGTTTAAACTAAAGTACAAATATTACAAAAGTATCGTAAAGGCCGGTTCATACTTGTCCTTATGCTTCTGCCTATTGGTTTGTCCTTAAGCAGCTTCAAGAAAGTTACGTGACCAAATACTGAAATTTTTTGCACGGAAATAGTTGGGCTCAAGCCCAGTCCCTTTAGAAAAAATTAGGCAAAACTGTTCAGTGAATGCTTCACTATAGCTGGTCTTAAATTGTCATTGTTTTCCTTGTCCTTGTGTTCTTAAGGACAAGTATGAACCGGGCTTAACAGTGTTAAATATACTCTTCTATGCCTCATACTCTTGCTAATATGCATAGGTATGTATGTTCGCAACAGTACATAATAGTCCTATTATGTTGGTGGTAGTGAATGGTTGTCATTTGATATTTCAGAAAAAAATGGACAGTCAAGACAGGTTCAAACGGCGTTTGAGCCAACTGAGCCAACTCACAAGATATCGAGAGCAACTACAAGAAGTGAGAACGGTTCCCGGGATATTTTATTAACTATATTAAGAGTACATACTACATGGATACTACTACTGGATAAGGTTACCAATAACTCAACTCTAATTAATATGTACGGTATTGGGTTATCACACTTCCAATACTTAATCTAAATAAGTTTCAAGTAACGCTCCTGACTGCTGCCATACATATGTAAGCCAGCATACACTTTATAGCAAGAGTACATAATTGGATATTGATAATACTATTATATACTATTGATTAGAGTAAAACTTACTCAACTTTGATAGTTTTATGGGAAAAAGTTTTCAGTGGAGTTGTTAAGAATTGCATTTACAGATTAAATTAATATATTTATTGTTTATTTATTCAGGAAACTGAACAAGCTAAACTGGAAAAAGCCATCGAGAAAGCGGCGGAGATCCAAGAAAGAAATGCAACGTTGCGACAAGACGCGACGGTAAACATAAATTAGCGTTCTGAATTTGAAGTGTCATTTAAAATATAATTTAGGATGGGCATATACACAGGCTTTTCAGGTCATGGGATTATGGCCGTAATCATTGGTAGGGGAAGTTGGAAATTATTTTGATTTTCTGGTGAAATGAATTGAACTTTAAACTGAAGTCCAGAATGATAACTTTAAAGCCCGGTTCATACTCGTCCTTGTCCTTGTCCCTATCGTTTTGTCCTTAAGCGATTCCAAAAAAACCGCCTGGCCAAATAAGCTAACTTTTCGCATGATTACTGCTGGGGTTACTTGCAGATCGTATGCAAAAAATTAGCCGAAACGCTTGTGTCAATTGTTCCCAGCAGCTGATCGAAAATTTGTCCTTGTCCCTGTCCCTGTGTCCTTAAGGACAAGTATGCACCGGGCTTAAATGTCTTGATATTTTAATATTTCAAATTCAGCCTGAATCTAAAACTGCGTGATCATTCACAAAAATTTTTAATGCAAAACTGACAGACCTTTCGTGAGATTTTTTTCGCCAAATAAACCGACTCATGGGTATGGAATTAACCAAGGAGATCTATTATAAACCCAGTCTAAGTCGAACAAGTGATCGAATGAAATACACACAGAATGAGTCTTGGTTGTTTTATTGTCTGATATTTACTTCTAGGATCAAGTGGCTACAGCTCAGGAACAATATGATTTTTTCACCAAGGAATACGACCCACCAAAGGCATACGATATGCTGGGCATGGGGGGACAAAAAGTGCATCATAAACGTGGTCGCAAAGTAACACTTAATTATTATTAATAGTGGATATTAGGTATACAATATTTAGAAGTTAGGTATATCAGTTATCTAATAATTACATATGTAGCTGGGTACTACAAAGTATTAAATGGCGAATTTGTATTTCCGCAAAGTGTTTTATGTAGTTCACTTACACTGATAACTACTCATAACCAAGCTACATATAACGTAAGATAGCAACCTTCGTAATTGACGATATTAATTTCCCCCATATGGATTCTATCAGATCTAGATTTAACAAGCAAAGCCTAATGCAAAATGGGCCTGGCAATATCAAACCTATAATTTCACTCTGTGAACCAAAATCTGCTGCGCAGCAGATTTGCATTTTACGCAGACGACGCAAAATTTTTGACGAAAAAACACTGGTACCTTCAGCGTTGAAGTCTTGAATAGTGCCATTTGACGTATTATGATTGTGTATATATAGTGAATATGCCAATCATGTGATTGTTCAAAATTAAGGTCTCTGTCTGATTATCATTTGTGCTACCGATTTACTGTTTAGCCAACCAGCATTTGTCATGTCAGCAAATAATTCTTTTCGTGCTTTCTGAAAATCTACTTCAAAAGTACTTTCACAGCTAAAAATTTATCGACCACATCTTGTAAATCCTCCAGAATAAAATTCAAACTGTTGTTCTTATTGGCTGTAGCTAGTGCTCATGTATTGAACTGCGTGCGCTATATCAGTGAAAGTCGTAGAATAAGCATAACCATGCCAGTGCCATGAGAATTAAAAATCACTGTGTTTGAACCAGATAAAAAATCGCCATGCTATACACAGCAATAATTGCAGTAAAATGTCTGTGATCTGTGCGGTGTCTTACTGCAATCCTGTTCCCATGCTAACCATTCTGAATTCTTGTACGTCTGAGTCCACCTGTGATTCACAAGTCCCTGACAATTGCTTATTGGTAAACAATGTATCAGCTGTTACATCACTGTTTCTACTTTGCCGAAAATGATAGTCAATTTTATGAAATGCACCTATTGTCATTTACAAATAGTAAAGCAGTACTTGTCATAACACTGCATAATTGTGATCCGTATTTGAGAGTATGTGAATTTTATGAGATAACATCGCAATGAGACCTGTGTGATTTAGTTTGAGACTTTGCTGCAAGTTTACTCTGCAATCAAATAGTGCATTATGTTAGACGTTATTAAACTTAGTTATAACAACTAGCCTAGCATTTTATCTAGACAGTCATGAAAAAATATGCAAATGAGCTTTTGTCAAATGTACGTGTGTTCTCTACTAGTATTGTTTACGTATTTACGTACCATTTCAAACACACACTTGCATTCACACAGACCCGCACAATTACACAGATGAAAACACGCAAAGACGCACACACATAACTCACTTAGTTACACGTTAGTTTTCCGACACCTCATTCTGAATAAGCCTGCAGGAAAAATACTTGATTGATATACAGCGCAATTTGTAAGCTAAAATTCGACAGTTCGTAGATTGATTATTGTGAAATAATCTAGTCACGAAACAGAGAATGGATCCTTACTGAAAGAAACACAGCATCAACATCTGAATGACCCAGAGGGGATTTGAACCACCCATTTCTGTATCTGCAGACCAGCTCTCTACCATTGAGCTACTGAGCCGATAATGAGCTTTCGTAAATCCCCGTAAGCACTGTATGGGGCCTATCTTACTGGACAATATTACATTAGGCGAAGGCTAATCTGGCAAATTAGTTCTATTCATGTCTGCTAAATTAATTTTTAAATCATTTTTTATGGCCCAGAAGCTAATCTGTTTTAGACAAAAGAACCTAAAACCGCAGAAGCTCAATTGGCTGCAGGTTTGTCAATTAATTTTATTAATAATGAAATCTGATACTACATAATAACTTGTTTTTTTACCAAACGTCTAGTGTGTAATAACTTGTTTCTAAATTTAATGGTATTTGCAAGTGGTTAATTATCAGTTTAAGAAGTTTTTTAGAAGCCGCGAAATTGATAGAGCTTATAACCGATGATGAGAAATGGGCTGTTACTCATGCCAGCGGTGCCTACACTCCATCCTACAGACAGCAAATACAGCAAGAGCAACAAATTTATTTCACGCACAATGGATCTGCTGGTAACAACATATTGCTCTTGATAACCTAATGATTTTGATTTCAAAATCAATATAGATTATAAAATATATTTTTTCCTGTTGGGCCATAGCCCAACAGGTCTTTAATTTTGATTCTGGTATCTTAACACACTACAAGCGTTAAAGTGCTTTATGTGCTTTTGTGTTTTCTACCATACATGTGCATCTGTCACTGCCAAATGTATTTTCACTTGTCTTTTTACAATGTTCAAGCATGGTTGGCGAAAACGCAAAAAAATTAATGATACACTATGTAGGAATCGAAGCAGTCACCTCATGTTTACAAACCCGACACACTAACCACTCAACCACTGAGATTCCTAAAAAATTAAGCTTTTACATCAATGTAAAACCAAGAGTACATAATAGCGTCTCACTCTATATAGAAGAAGAGTGAGACACTCTCCAGCCTGCCTGTGTTCTAGCACAGGCAGATGCGCTGGTCGTTTTCAGGCTACATGTTGACATTCTATGCAACATGTGACTGGCCAATCAGAAGCGAGCTTCTATTCTCTGATTGGTAGACGCCTGTGCACGTGCTCCAATCAGAAAACGGGATAGGAATAAAGGTTAATAACTCATTATTTATTCATAGTCTGCTAGTAAAAACATTAAAAAAGGTTTGCAAATACCTTTGGGGATATTTTGGCCAACTTTCAGCGAAATTGATTGAGAAACTTTGAAGAAATTCAGAAAAGTTTATATCTCAAAAGTTTCTCAAGCAATTTCGCTGAAAGTTTGCCAAAATATCCCTAGAGGTATTTGCAAACCTTTTTCAATGTTTTTGCAAGCAGACTATGAATAAATAATGAGTTATTAAGCTTTTATCCTTATCTTAATGCTTATCAACGCATCAGCGATTATATACTAAAGTGTGTTACGCAGGGAATCTACGCGCTGATTGGCCAGTCACATGTTGCATAGAATGTCAACATGTAGCCTGAAAACGACCAGCGCATCTGCCTGTGCTAGAACAGGCAGGCTGGAGAGTGTCTCACTCTTCTTCTATATAGAGTGAGAAGCTATTATGTACTCTTGGTAAAACTTATTACTTTTATTCGAGTGTATGCCAGTGTTGACAGTGTTGCCTGCTTCAAAAGTGACGCAAAAACAGACCAAGTTGAAATGGAATTTTTTAAATAACAAGCACGTTTTGCGAGTAAAGTTAAATTTCGATAGATTTCGTTGCGTTATACCAAGAGTACATAATAGGAAGAGTATGACACTCTTCCTATTATGCCTACGGGCGTGCGTCCAATGCGCAGCGCGAAATAGCCCGTTTATGTACGGTTTTGAGGGGGGGGTACCCCCCCCTCAACTGAAGACGGGGTACTGAACTGAGGAGGGGGGGTAGCGCAAAGACTTTGTCAGTGTCTTGAAATGAGGAAGGGTACCCCCCCTCAACTGAAGACGGGGTGCTGAGTTGAGGGGGGTACCCCCCCCCTCAGTTGAGCACGGGGTATCGAACTGGGTAGGGGGTATCCCCCCTCAGTTGAGTACGAGGTCTTCAGTTGAGGGGGGGGGTACCCCCCCCTCAAAACCGTACATAAAAGGCCTATTTCGCGCTGCGCATTGGACGCGCGCTGCTAGGCATTATAGGAGGAGTGTCATACTCTTCCTATTATGTACTCTTGGTTATACTTTTTTACGCCACCGAGGATTTTTGTCGAAAATAATACGCGGCACCAATATTTTCAAAGAATAGAAATTTAGTATGTCAAACTGCAAGTTTTATTGATGCATATTGCTTTAGGTGCAGGTAGCTTTCAGAAACGGCCTTTTTTACGTTGAAAAAGTTGTGTAGAAACCGTTCATGAGCAATTTCCATCAAAAAGTCCAAAATGAAACGTTAAAACCGTGTGTTACATTGAATGTCTCTGGTGTCACTGTGTCAGCTATTAAATTACATAAATCAGACGATGAAGATGTTGATTGTTGTCGTCGTTCATAGCTATGACAACGCTTTTGTACAGCAAGGTGTCAAGATAACGATTGGGTACACATTTGTCACCAGTACTCATTTGCCACCACTTTTCCAATATTGACGCTGTACTCAATTGTCTCCGAGAGTACTCTTTTGTCACTCAGTGTACTCTTTTGTCACATGGCGTACTCGCTCACGAAGGTCAGTGTAGACCCAGAACAAAACCTAAGTAAAATTAGTAGTCATGAAGATCGATTTGTTATTTTTTATGTTAGTACATGAGTAGAAGTTAGATACTCATAAAACAAAAAACTAGAACATACACATAAAACATAACATTAAACATAAACAACAAAACAAACAAAAAACGCAGCTAAAAACCCAAGAAAAAGTAAAAACCAAAAGTAAAAACTAAAACAGGTAAGAT
Organism: Trissonchulus sp. WLG1_4; assembly: GCA_030248245.1. Lineage (NCBI taxonomy): Eukaryota > Metazoa > Nematoda > Enoplea > Enoplida > Ironidae > Trissonchulus > Trissonchulus sp. WLG1_4. Next base: position 10,631 of record JASANF010008880.1, read on the forward strand.
AGGACACATATTCGATCAGAAGCAAAAACCAAAAGATAGTCAGCGAAGAAGTATTATCTAAGACAATTAAGGTCAATTATTGTGTGGTTAGTGTCCGCATGCAATTTCAATTAACACGTATCATTGTTTGACATGGGCAATTAAAGTAATGTGCATAAGACTAGATTACACATAAGACTACGTAAGGAGACAAATGAGTACAGAAAGTGACACGTGAGTACAATTAGTGACAAAAGAGTACTGCCAAAACTAACATTGGAACGGGCGACAAAAGAGTACGCCAAGTGACAAAAGAGTACTGTTAAAGTGACAACTGAGTGATCAAGATGACGATGCGCTAATAACAAACCAGCCTACGAAACGTTGGATGATAGTGTACGTCATACCACTTCCTAATGTGTGCATAATTGTCCAGCACAACGCGCGTAGCACAAGGAAAAGTGAGCAAGGATGTACATACGCATTACACTACATTACACACGGATATGTATACTTTGTAGCACGGTCAAGCGTGCTCTCAAGTATTTGTATGCACGCTGTGTGGGGTAAACGCCGAGTGCGTGGCACGAGTGCGTGAAGCGCACGAGTGCCACGCACGAGGATTTCCATGCACGCACGCATTCAGATGTATGAAAACAAGCTCGATCGTGCTATAAAGTACTTGTATGACGACTTAAAATCTAAACATGAGTTAAAAATTAAAGAAATTGCAAAAAAGTCCGAGCATTGTGAATCGAACCCACATACTTCTGATCTGTAGTCAGACGCCTTAACCACTAGCCCACAGCTCCATCGGCTTATACTGCTAAAACTAGTGCTAAGTTTGTACAAAATATCGTAAGTTATTTACGTAAAAAATTACTGCATAATTTTACCAAGCTATAGATTGTGTAAGGCTTGTAAGCCTAAATTCCTTGTTTGTTATTTTCATGCCATAAATACATACATTCATTAAAAACAATGCTTAGTTTCAACACCATGATTACGTGTGTACAGTTTTCTTGATTAGACAACTTTTAGTCGAGTGATTGTGAGCAATGGTGGCTCAGTAGGTAAGATGTCTTGAATTATAATTTGTTTGTTTTATGGTGTTGGTTCGATTCCCGGGTTTCTGAGGTTTTAACTATTTAGCGTGCCGTACAAGTGCCATGCGGTACAAGTACTTGTTCGCACGATGCAGCGTGCGTACAGGTACTTGTATGCACGCTGGAGCATGCAGAAAAACTTGTACAGCGCATTTGTAGCATAGGGTACATCGGCCAAGGAGTTATACAAGTAAGGGTTGTAGCATGGCTGCGAGTGCACTCAGATATTTGTATGCACGATGCGCTGGAAAGCTCCGAGTGCAAAGCACGAGTGCGCGCAGCGCCTTAGACCACTCGGCTACGCTACCTTGGATGGCAAATGTTTAAATGACAACATTATTGAGTTAGAGAGTTAGAAGTTATTAAACAGAATAATAATAATAAATGACATTATTATTGAGACGGAACAACTAAGTAACTGGTGTTTATAAACAAGCCTAGGTATGTAACTAAAAGGAGACTACGACAGCCCTTCACACTGTACGCACTGTAATTTTATCACAACTTGGGTTATAATTAACTGGTTCTGAAGCAGCCGTGGTCGACTGGTTACGATGGACGACTACGGACCTTGATGATGTGCTGCTCGATAGTTCGATTCTTTGCGATCTTTTTAAGGTTCTTTCTTACTTCTAGCAAGCGTGCGACAAATTTTTGAGTGCACGCTGCGTTGAATTTGCCTATGCTTACCGTGTGTTCAGAGAGTGATTACAGGAGCCGCACATATCAGAGATTTGTAGCATGCCTAATTACGTAGAGGCCATGTGACAACTAAGATTAGCACACAGGCGCGACAAACACGCTCACACAAATAATGAATTTTAGGACCTGCCTACTTCTATAGTGGAATTTACACTGTGAGCAAGAGATAGGTG
>JASANF010008884.1:0-11114 GCA_030248245.1 Trissonchulus sp. WLG1_4
GTGCAATCGGTCGCTATGATTGCGTGTAGTTATGTTGTTAAACTACAGGCAGGTCCTAAACAAGTACGTTTTGCGAGTAGGGATAAATTGATTTTGATTGATTTCGTTGCGACTTTCTTGCGCAGCCGAGGATATTCTTCGAATATAAAACGCGGCATCAAAATATTTTAAAGCCAAACAATTATTAAACAACGACCACTACTGAGTTTTATCTCATTTTTGAGGCAGCGACGTCAGTACTAACGGTTAAAAACATTCAGAAAATTAATGGAGCGTCAGTTTAGTTTCATACGTTACGATAGCTATGTATATAGTAGCTACAGTCGTCTACGTTTTGAGTACAATTCGTCCATGTTTTGCGTAACATTCACTTACGTATCCACGATTTTTTATCGCCCAATTTCGGATTTTTATGTTACGTATGTAAAGCCAAAATCGCGCCAGGGTCAGCCGCTGTGTCGGTCAGCGAAAGACGTCGTGCAAAGTTTGACAATATTTTGGCAAACCACCAAACAACTTTTGAGTTTATACATCAAATATTTAGTCATTACTAAGTTAATTACGAAACTAGAGATCGTGTCCATGTATAACACTGTAACATATATCAGGCATCTATATGTACTTATATAGACAACCTGATGACATTCACAACCGCAGCATGGTAAGGTTATAAGCGTCATCTGAAGACAGTATTTTCTAATTCGGACATGCTGATAAAAAGAATCTATGCAACATTGTTGCGACAGGTTTCCTTTCTTACAACAGTGTTACAGTGACAGGCCCGCTGCATAATAGAATTTTCTGCCTGTACACACACACACACACACAGCACTAGCAGCCTGATATATATAATCGCATATACAACACACAAGCTGCTGAACGATGAAGCCTAGATTATCACACAGCATGAGTACACACACCCACACAAATAATGCAATTTTGTGACCTGCCGAATAATACAGTGTAACTTTACACTGTGATAGGAGATACGTGTTAAGATTCCTTTTGCATTATAGTATACATATACGCGGCGGCTGAGGCCGCCGCGTAAAAAGCACTATTTGTGTGTGCGTGTGTATCTATTTGTACACGTAGGTATACACACATATACGTATTTAGCGACATGGGATGCACAACATCGTTTGTGCGTGCGTGTGTCGGATCATACAAGACATGCACGTAGCGATTAGTGAACAATGGCAAAGTATGTAATCTCATTGATCCTTGTTATGACAAAACCTGTTCGGACCATGTTTCGTAGAATATTTATCAGCACGTTGGAGCCAGTTGGACTTCAGATGCAATTGCCAACTCTGCGTACGGATGTCATTGAGTTTAGGACATGCAACTTTGGGTATTCAGTAAATTTAAATTCTATGTTCCTTATTTTTTCTGAAACTAAAAAGTTTTGTTTACATTTTTCTAAACCACAATTTCCGTATGTATGTGAAATGTAAATAAGTGGAATGAATGAGTTTGGCACGCGATTTCTAGCGTGGATATGTACGTAAGCTTGGAAACCAATTGACAGCAAAAAATCGCGATTGCGGCACTGAAAGTCCCCTTCAGACAAATTTAGACTCAATATTCAACAGTAGCTACATAAAGTTTAACTGTCCCATTTAAACTTTTTTAATATAGTAACATTTTTGACCATAAGCGATGATATTGCAGTCTAGAAATTTATGTGTATCAAGACTGAGAACGGTCATGTTTAGTTACAAATCTTGGCAATAAAACATATGGGGTGGATTTCACGAAGGTGGTTTTACTAAACCATGGTTTTACGTACGTTTTTATATGATTTGCACACAATTTCATTACGAAATATCGCCTGATTCGTTACGAATTTCGTAGATTTTCTTAAACCATGGTTTTAGAGCAGTTGAAATTTGAAACCTGCAGCACAGCAGGTCTCTGTTTTGCTGAAATTTCAGCTGTGCTAAAACCATGGTTTAAGAAAATCTACGAAATTCGTAACGAATCAGGCTATATTTTGTATTTCATGGGTTTTGTCGCGACTAAATTTATTTTTTTTAACAATACTGAGTAGTTGGGCTGAAAAGAAGCTAATGGCAGTTTTGATTTCGTTATTGCTAAAACCTAACCAAAAATTTAACAACTAACCGATGTACAGGCGGTTATCGTAGTATTTGTATGTTTTGGTAATAAAAACTTGCCTGGGTTTTATTTCGAAATTGGAAATTTTTGAGACATCGAAAGTATTAATCAAAATTTTGTAACTAATCAATTGTTTTCTTTTTAAGTTAGTAGGTCCGTAACGCCCCACTGGTTCCTGATTCCTAAAATAAACTTTGAAGAACTTTAAAATAAGCTATACCCGATCTAAACCTAACATAGTTGTCAGGGGAAAGTTTAAAAATGAATTTGGACTGAGACTGCGACAATGACTCTACCCTGATACCCCTGGTAGTATTCGAACTATATGGGCTCACCTAAAAGGACCCAACTATTTTTACCATACTTATAGATGGGAGGTCATTATGGGGACTTGTACGATTAGAGCCCGAGAGTGTGATAGGAAACATCCCTCCGGACCGACGGGTGGAGGATTTGGGTGGCTGTGCCACCACGACGGGTGTTTCACGACATACAAATTGACACTTAAGTACGCTGCTAGCTATGTGTGGGCGATGAGAGGGTATAGTTGGCCCCCAAACACTAGGGACTTTGTAGACTGTACAATGGATCCGTAATATTCTTGTTTGTGTTGCCAGTCGCAAACCAAAATTTTCTGTGGTGATGTTCACGTAAATTGTACGCGCTATAATGTGTTGTTAGGTCACCCAAATTTTGTAGACTGTATGCGTTAAGGACACGAAAGATGTATTTATAAGTAGTTAGTGAGTTGAAATCAAAATTTTTACCGAGGACACGAATGCGAGACTGTATAAAATTTTTTGAGAGAGTGTTGACGAAAGAAAGATGGTCGAAATGATGGAGCGAGGCACAAGGGGAACCTGGCCAGTACCCGGTTTGTGTCCTTGGCTCGAGAAATTTATTGTTATTGAAAGAAATTGAAGGAATCAGGGTTGAAATTGGAATTGTTTTGACACGAATTTGGGTTAAATTATGGAGTTTCTCGCAGCGACATGAAGGGGATCCCCAAAAACGACACGAAATTGTTTTAACCTGAAATCCCATGGGTAGTATGAGTGAGGCCGGAGTTGGAGTGCACCCAACAAGGGCATTGGTATGAGTGTGTGGGTGAACTAACTCACAATTGAGCTTTTATCGTTTTTTTTTTCGGATAATCGGATACTTGTAATGGTTAGCACTCTGGACTTTAATTCCAGCAATCCCTAGTTCTATCTACTGAGACCTCCAGAGAGGGGGGCAGGAAGATTGCGTTAAAAATTAGTAGAGAGTATCGAAATTTATTTGTTAAAAGTATTTGCTTGTTTTGTTATTTGTTTTTACCTTATCATGCGGTTGTCTAACTTTGTTTAAAATTGGTCTAACTTAATTTTCTGAACTTTCTAACTTAAACTGAACCTGGAGTCGAAACCTGATGTTAATCTTTTAAAATCATAAAGCCAAAACTGTTGTCGAAAGAACTTTTGAAATCGAAAAGGATCTGGGAGGATGTAGGCAAATTCTTTCGGAATTGTTTCGTGATTTGTTGTGCTGTGGTTGAGCTTTTTCTGCCAGAGATTACGCCAAAATTTTAGGAACTTGTGATCTTATTTGTTCTACTGGTTATTGTGTTTGTACTTGTTACCGTAATTGCTTTTCATCGCCCTAAATTGTGTCACTATGTTTTACTTCGAAATTGGTATGTGCTTTTATGTTTCGTATTGAAAATATTTGCAGTGGAAATGTCCACATCGCCAGCACCTGTCCTAGTGTTGTGTATCAGAGCTGCCGAGACGTCACCTCTGCACAGGGGGGCACCTGTTGTGATCGGCCGGACTGGTGCTGCACGAGGTTGACATTTCCACGATGAGAAATAGTCTCTTTATACTCTAAATTCACACAATTACCGCGCGCACATCAAAAACGCAATTTGGCAATGTTTGTTTCATTATTTTACAGCTTCTCTTTCGTGTACTGATCACGTGAGGCAATGGCTTTGCATTGCTTTGTTGATGCAATAAGTGCCACGTGGCAGCAAGCCAAGCCAGGAGCTAAAGTTTCTCCATCATGTTTACAGAAATTATAAGATCTACTCTTTAAATTCTAAAGTTGCACATTGCCGAATTGTTGGAAAATTACACACACACAGTAGGGTTTTTTTTTATTTGCTATTGTAAAGTAACGGGGATGAACTTCGATAGTTTTCCAAATTGACTTCGGTCTAACTCTCGCTTCCTTTAGTGTAGACCCCAGGCTTGTCCGACGAGTACGGTCGGTTTTTCCCTTGCTCTCCCCCGAACGCCAAATTCAACAGGATGGGTATGTGTCACGTGTAAAACGTAGGGAACGGTTTCTGAGGCGCTCGGCGCATTTTATATTTTGTGAGTTCCTCCCCCACCATGTTTCGTCTCTAAATTATTGCCTACTGTTCTGTTTTTATTATTCCGTCTGCCCGTGTCAGTAAATTGCTACCTTTTTATGCTGTTGTGCCGTAAGGCTAGTCTAGCGTAGTCTAGTGAGTTAGCGCCGGCCGTAGTCAGGCCGTGTAGGCTTTGTGGTTTCTCCATCCGCCTGTGGTGAAACGGGCCTGTCACTTGAGTATTTTCCAGGCGACTGTTCCGTAAAACCTAGCTCGAAGCTAGGCGTTATTCGCTGAATTGGGAGACGTAGGCGACGGTCAAATCTTTGCTAGCGCTCTGCGCATTTTCTACTTGCCTCCATTAGTCCCCCAGTTCAGGGTTTAACATAGGTACCTTACAATGTGCTGTTGATTATCCTTAGGTATGTGAAAAGCTTATGAGGTATAGGTAGTCACTAGTCTTCGGCTTATTCGTAGGTTCAACCGTAGTTGGGAGTAGTGTTCGGATCGGTTCCACAGGAACCGACTAGAACCGGAACCGGAACCGATGCAATTTTGGAACCGATAGCAGTTTTCAATTCTCTGTGAAAACTCAATTTTTTGTTCAACAGTAAACGTAAGTTTATATTTCTGATACGTCTCTAACTGACCAAATTAGGCCTAAAATTCAAAATGTTCTCCCCAGTTTTTTTTCTGGTGGCTGCCGAGTGCCGTCCCAGACCCAGACCCCAGCAACTTTCTGCTATAGTGTGCCTTGCTTTCATCCGTATGAAAGCATTTGTACTAGTTACTTGTGTTATCCTAAATTAGAGATACCAGTTACTTGTGTACCATAGATTTGCGTAATTCATTGTTTACTCCATTGTTTTAGTGTTTTGTTGTAGTAAAAATACAATATTTAGTAAATTTACGGTTTGTAATGTCATAACTTCGTAAAAGTTGCCGATTTCTCAGCTTTCGGACCCTCACGGGCCCGACAGTTACGTAGTTTTCAATGTTTTGAGCTGTTATTTTGATCATGCCCTTGGTAAAAAATATTTTTTAAACATTACTTTTTCAACGCATTCCTAATAAGTGTAGTTTATTGCGTTAAAATGGCAATTTTTAGTTTTAACACGTCTCACAAAATCTAGAAGTTAATTCTCGTGAAATTTTGCTGCGCCACTGCATATTTCCGAATATATCGTTCCGTCGTGGCTATTGCTCACTGTGGCTATTCTGGCAATTTTTATATGACCAAGGTTTGACTAAATAGATTTGGCTATAGCTGGCCAACGGCTATCTTTGAATTGAGCCGCGACCGCTAACAGAGCCTTATTTAGGTACACTATTTTGAACCAACTAGCCTGGTATAGCTGCTGCTGTATCTTGGAAACATTTCAAAAAGGTTTTCTTTGGTTTAAACAAACAGTTGCAACTAAGTTATTTACCAAGAGTACATAATAGGGAAGAGTATAACACTCTTCCCCAATCGGCCTGAACGATGCTCCGGCCGAAATGGTTCCTTTGTTTTACGCCTTTACTTCCCCTTCAATCAAGACATGACTCCAGGGGATTACTTCCCCCCTCAAATCCCGGAAGTGTTTTGATTTGAGGGGGGTACCCCCTTCGTTTCAGCAGACGACCAGCATGAACTGTATGGTGAGCTGGTAGTGTGCTGAAATGAGGGGGGCACTCCCCTAAAATCGAGATACTGCCCTGGTTCAAGGGGGTCCCACCCTGGAATCAAGACATGTCTAGGCATGGGCACGTTTAAACGGTTTGAACCGTTTAAACGCGTTTAAACGGTTTCAAACTGTTTAAACGTTTACGAATTCAAAAAACGCGGTTTTCGAACCGTTTAACGTTTAGTCCGTTTAAACGTTTAACCGCGTTTAAACGTTTAAACGTTTAAACGCTTACATGTGTAAATGTTTACACGTTTTATACGCGTTTAAACGAGTACTTGTTCAACCGTGTAAACGTTTAAACGCTCTTGTTTAACGGTTTAAACGTTTAAACGCGTTTAAACGCTTACCTGTTCAACCGTATAACCGTTTAAACGCTCTTGTTTAACCGTTTAAGGTGGTAGACACGTGTCTTGATTCGAGGGGGGCACCCCCCTGAAATCCAGGCGTAAAACGGCTATTTCGGCCGGAGCATCGTGAAGGCCGATTAGCTAGGATAAGGGAGAGTATCTTCCCTATTTCCTGTTATATATTCATTATCTAGAAATCCGTTTTTAAAAGTAACTGACTTTTTATTACGTTTATCCATTCAAATTTTTATTGAATAACAAATTTGGTACAAGTTTTAGTCACTGTCTTTGATCGTCGATCATTATGAATATACTTTGTTGAGCCTTGCCATATGACTGTAGGTAAGTGGTATTGTTTTTACCACAGTGCGAACCACGAGGAAAATAGTAGGGGTCGCGCAACCGTTGCACCGCAGCCGTCCAACCGAGGGCCAACGAGGACCCCAAGCAGGGTTGGCTTGGCATTGATCCAGTGCCACTGGGGTGATGGTCTCGGTTTGGCCATCCGTCGCCGAATGAGCCCCCCGATCCCTCGGCCGCCGATTCCGCTCCTTCCGTGGATCCATTTGTCGACGCGCCCTGCAGCCACCGACGAGGCTGACACCCCAGAATTACGGGTCCGGGATTTACAACAGTATATGTACTGTATTCGTACATATGCATTTCAGTTGACGCGAAATGACATACAAACAAAGGCAATAGTTGTTTAATAATTAATGTACTATACGTGGAGTTATTTGCGCAATGGTGTTAATGTACAGCTGCTGTGGCTGTCCCACGGTTTAGTTTCAATAAAGTAATTATAACACAACACTTTATTTTTATTCCTTCTAGAGAAGGAACTATTGTTTTGAAACCAACTCTGCGCAGTGTAAAAGAAGCAGCTGCACGCTCTTGTGCGCATATGATTAAACACGTAAAGTCAGTATGGGAACTGCTGCTTTTTTTCTGAAGATAGACTTTTAACAATTTTAAACAAAATAATGGTCAACAACACTTTTGTAGAGGTCGGGGGATATCATTTTAATATAGGTTTGCATAAAAATAAATTCTTTTAACATGCTTTATCCAGCATTGTTAGCGTATTATCAATGTGTCTGTCTTCGTAGACACAATCAATCATTTGTGTAACGTAAAGCAGCATGGTCGAGTGGTCAAAGGCGCTATGATTTGGTGATCATAGTGCCAGGGTTCGAGTGGTACCACCCCGACCCCAGTTGTTGTTTTTTTACGAAAAATTCACTCCCCTTTAGTCAGTGAAATTCGTTTTGTATGAATAATAATACCCTTTTAGTGCTAAATCGCAAGTAGTTCCAGCAATTATGGCTTTTTTGGCCAACAGTTACAATAATTTAATAATGCAGTGCCGTATAAATTGAGAAACAGGTATTATTGCATTCTATACATGCACACTGAACGTGAAGCTGAAATTAAATTAGATGGTGAAACACATCTACTGATTTTTCACTCAGCAAAGGAGCCTTGCCCACTTTGTTTTGGGTGACCAGTAACGAACTGAAAACTTTTTTTCGGTTAAATAAATAAATTTAAACAACATAAAGCCATACGCCAAATTATTCTTTTGCATCAGCAAAAAGTTGGCCAACTCAAATAAAACTTTAGGCGAAATATAAATAGTGTAATACATGTCGACTGATAACAACTGTATTTACTTTTGTATCTAATAACGTGAAAAGATAAGTTTTAGGTTACATACTTGTGCCAATGCTATTGGATTAATTTCCGCGCAAAAATTTCGCAGTTAGTATTTGGACCTAACCACGTTTTACTTGTCGAACTTAATCTACTTAATCTCTGTAATACTCTACTTAATCTAGTGAGAAATTGCTATTTTGTGACCCTTCAGGACCTAGTTATTACAAAGGAAACTGAGACTCTGAATATAGTATTCTTAAAAAGCAAAGCGGCTATTACAGACTTTTTAATTTTTTTAATGCCAGACCTTATAAACAAAAGTACTAATCAGTGATTATATCATACCTGCCTTCAAAAAACAGTGCAATAACTAACGCCAATAACTAAGTGCACGCTGCTAGATTCACAGCGTGCATTAGTTATTGCACTGGTGTAGGCGTGCATCTTAGTTATTGACTTAGTGCACTGTATATTTCAAGACAGGCATATTATAAAAACGTCATATTATTACTTTGTAGTATGCACTCAGCAACTATTCACACTGGCACGTGAAGCCCGCGTGCATTAACTCGCTGCGCGCACTCGTTCATGCACTTGGCGCTTCACGTGACAGTGCGTATAAATCGCTGAGTGCACGCTACATCGTGGTATAACTTACACATCTCTGTCGTAATCTAGAGGCGGTTTTAAATATTCTACATATATAAACGTCTTCAACCTTTGAAGAGGTATCCTGAAGGCCTATTCACACGAGGGCGCATTTTGCTCCATGGCGTACGCCATGGCGCACGCCATGGCGCATGAGCGGGCGCACGAGAGGGCGCATGAGCGGGCGCACACGCACACTCGCATACTGCATTGTGTGAAATAATGCAGCAGGCAGTGTGAAAATAGAATGCGCCCGCTCATGCGCCCTCGTGTGAATAGGCCTTTAGAAGCAGAACGGAGTTAGTAAATATTTTCGAGTATGAGGATTACAACAAAATCTGCTCTCTGAGAAACGTTTTCTCAATTTTTCCTGTTGTGCCGCAGCACAACAGGTCTCTAATTTTGATTTCTGGCGGAATACACTGGGCTTGTAGTGCAATGTACGTCTGTGCGTTAGTTTGCTTTGCATATTAGAGCTACTGCGCGAGCGTCACATCATTGTCTAGTGCAAAAGTTACACTGTAAGCTGGAAAAATGTCAATGTGCGTTTCTTTAGTTCTTGTGTGTCACACAGTGCGCGTGTGTCACATTGCTGATAGTACCAACATTTGACCAGATAATTTTGTTGGCAGCATCTTATGTTTCCTGCGAACTGTTGTCATTTTTGGTCATTAAAGAATGAATACACTTCTCACTCATCAAAACAACACATTCCTACATAATTTGTTGTTAGATAATTAAAACTCTTTCCAGTTTTTGCATAAACAACTTATTGTAAGATTGCATAAAAACGCATTGAACTTTTGCATACACATTTTACAATAAGATAATTATCTGCTGCACAACAGGTTTTAGCTGACCTGCTGGTCAGCTTACTTGAACATAATTCTTAATACTTACTGAAGGTTTTGCCGCAGGTTGGGCTTGTTATTTTCATATTTGTTACTTTAAAGCCTACGGTTTATCCATAAACTTTATCCAATAAACTTAGGCATAATATCCACAATGAACATAGGTATATTTCATGCAGCATAGTTATACACAATAAACATATGTATACCTTGTTTTTTCCAAAGTCTGACAAAGATATGTTGAATGCTGAGACAAAACAAAACGTCATTTTATTATTGTTACAAAAACCGATTTTTTGCTATCAATAGTGCAGCGAGTAGCTGTTTAAATCACGCCACCTGTTTTTGCTCAGAGTTCAACATTGTTTTGTCAGACTTTAGTTTAGCCAAAGTTTCAGCCACTCAAAATGGACATACCAACGAACGTCATTGGATCATGGGGGCGATACCAATGCCTGATCTTTGGTTTATTCGTCCTGCCATTTGCCCTCCTTGGAAGTCAAGTTATGGTGTTTTCATTCACGGGAGCTGTCCCAAAAACCCGGTGTTACATCCTTGGCTATGATAACAGTTCATCTACATACCGTAACCCAACAGTGATGCGTAACTGGGACAGTATATACAGTAAACCCTACCTGCAGCGTGGGGAACAACTGTACTGTTCTTACTGTAGCGAGTTTAATGCGTCAATTAACCTCAACAAAAGTGCCCCATGTCTAGAAAAAGATAGCATCCCTTGCACGGATGGCTATATTTTCGATACCGAACAGTATCGATCAACCTTAGCGGCAGAATTCGAGATGATTTGCCCCTGTGGAGCGTGGAAGCGCGAATTAGCATCCTCGCTTTATATGCTCGGTTTTGTAGTTGGTGCTATAACGGCTGGACTTCTGGGGGATAAATTCGGTCGAAGGCCTGTTTTTTTGGCCTACTCTTTTCTCGGGATCCTCACTTATCATTTCGTTATTATCGTACCCAATTTCCCCACACTTTGTTTTTTGCATTTTCTTAACGGCGCCTTATGTCACGGGGCTTATATAACGGCGTACGTTATTGCCATGGAGCTCATAGGTGGTACTGCCAGAACGATTTGCGGCATAATGGTTCAAGGATGTTTTTCCGTCGGTTTCATTTATACCGGTATTATGGGCTGGTTGATACGAGATTACGAATTATTGCAGTTGGCTGTTTCAGTACCGTCTTTGCTGTTAATTCCGTATTTTTGGATAATCCCCGAATCTGTGAGGTGGCAGATTTTGAACGGACAAACTGATTTGGCAAAAAATACGCTTCTGAAAGCTGCCAAATTTAATAGAATCAAAGTGCACGTTTCTGCTATTGAAAATTTGACTACAAAGCCATTGCAAGTAATATAATTATTTATTTATTTGTTTTAGTAATTATGAATGGTTAACTTGGTTTCATAAAAAGAGTAGAATATTACTGTCACAATAATGTCATAATCACTGTCGTTATATGCATATGC
>JASANF010008886.1:0-10640 GCA_030248245.1 Trissonchulus sp. WLG1_4
ATTGTTAATTTGTTTGATTGTTGCTGACAGACTCTTTGTTATGGGCTCTTCCGTGACTTCCGGGGTTATGTGTGACATGTGTGGTACTGTTTTATGTTGGATCCGACTCTCAGACTCCTGAATTTCTTCTCTCTCTTCTTGCCGTTGTTGTTTCCGCAATTTCTTCAGTCTTTCCCTCTCTTCCTTAGCATCGACGAAGGTTCGATCAACAAATTCCAACAAACAGACCCTTTGCTTTCGATTGTATTCAGGCTGTCCAAAATTTGGCCATTGTGTGTTTGGTTTGACGTACTCCTTCTGAACTGATATTTTAGCTTTTGGGTGTAACAGGGGTACGCCCGGCGCCATATATTCCAACTTAGGTGGTGTGTACTTCATTTCCAGTTTAAATGCCGTTTGGGCTATCGCTGGATGTGTGAGTTTCACCACTTTTTGTTCCAAGATCTTTTGAAAGACAAAAGGATCAGGGTGTGCCACTCTTACTAACTCTGACAGCGACTGGCATGCAAACCAAACATCAGTGACCGCACTTTTCAAACTGGCTACTGTTGGGATCGGTGTGTGTGCAAGGTGCCATGGTGGGACCATATCTTTTGCATCAAATGTCTGCAAAAACCATTCTTTGCCTTCGTTTTCTCGGCAATTCCGCCATGACTGCCCGGGCTTACCCGGTATCGGTTGGAGATTCTTTTGTGGTGCAAAATTATAACCGATGTAGTTCCATGCTTGCCCAAATGCGACCACTGACGTCGTGGTGTCCATGCCATACGCTCTAGCTATACGAGTGACATCACCTTCTGCAGAAAACGTAACCAAGGCTGTAGGTGGGGACTGAAGAATCATTGCCATCATCTGTCTGACTTTTTGAAAATCTTGTGTCACAAAATAGATGTACATAGGTAGAATTACGAAAATTTCAACTTTTTCGTACCCCTTTTTACGAATTGCTGGGAACGCTAACTGGACCATCGCTATACTCGCTTCCGGTGAAATTCCCATGCAAGGGGTGCTACATTCTTTCAGACTGAAAGCTGTGAACGGGCAATTTTCGAGCCTAAATCGGAGTCTTTCTTCCATTTCGAGCCATCGTTCTACTGTATGGATTATGCGTATTTCTGTTTTGGTCGGATCAAACGGAAATTCGGAGTTCTGTCCGGACATAAGACTATTGATTGCAGTTTGCACCCTGACCTTTTCTGTATCAGTTGCAATTGTGTAATGCAGTATTGGTTGTGACTCTGGTACTTCGTGTTTTACTTGCACTGTTTGACCTTTCTCACTTTTCTTGCTACTAATGGCAGCTTGTTTTTCCATCGTTCGTACCTATGCGCGTATTTTGCGTAATATGATTTGGGACTATCTGCCGATGGTATTACTATGTGCGAAAGTACAAACTAGTTAAAACTTAAAACACTGAACAGTCACATGCAACTTATTAATCGTGCAATTTTTCGTGCATTTGATGTTATTAAACTACTCTGATATGGTGAGGGTGCTCCTGAACTTTGTCTCCGATACTCCGTTTTGCTCCTCCGTCACTCCATGGCCAACTCCGAGTCTTTGAATTTACATTTAATAATATAATTTAAGATGGCATAATTAATTTCTGCAACAGTATACAAATAATTGTTAGTATTGATGTGGATGTATATGAGTACAAGTACAGTGCGACACACAACCCTATACTTTTTTTGTACTTTTATGTATTTAAGCCATGGTTGTATTGGCTCGATTTTACTCGGACGACACGTGATGACACAACGGTGATTTTATTGGTGATACTGACAGTACAAGCAATATGTGTGCAAACAATAAATAGTACACATGGACTAAATTTAAAATTTCTATATCCAAAAGAAAACATTTTTAGTCACTGTCTATAATTTATTATTCCTTTTGTTTAGAAATTATACTCCCCCAATTTTTGTAGATAGAAAATACCAACTATGAAACAATTAGCACCACTATAATTTTAAATTCATTTTCTAACTCGCTCTAACTTAAAGAAATTATGAAGTTATACCCGAAATAAATTTCCAACGCTCTAAATTTTTAACCAATACCCAATTTCTAATATATTATTAGTATAGTTAGTAGTCCTAAAGTCTATGTTAGTCTACACTGTGTGTGCTTTATCTTCTGTCGTTATGGACATGGTCAAGTGTGGGGGTAATAACGGCGACCAATCTGATATTTTGTCGGCTTCTAATTTGACTGCTCTTTGCGCACATGCAATCACGAAGCCGTATCGCTGTAGAAAATCAAATCCTAGGATCAAATCCCGTGTGCAGTTCGGAATGATGGAAAATGGCCATTTGCATTCATGTCCCTCAAACTCCACAGGGAGCTCCACATCCCCTTCGAAATATATTGCTGACATATTAGCTGATGTAGCTGCCTGGACTCGAGGGGTGGTCACATATAACTGGCTATCTTTCTGCAGGCTCATAAAGAGGCGTTTTGTCACTAGTGACATTGAAGCTCCAGTGTCAATCAGTGCTGGGACTGTTTTGCCCAAAATTTGCACACTGACTATTGGGATATTGATACTGATGATGTCTTGCATGTGTGCGACTGGGCCATTTTCCATTTTCACTTGCACAATCGATTTCAGTGTTTCCAGCGATTGTTCTAGGTCACGGACACGTTCATTCAGTGATTGCATGCGTTTTTGCGTATGTGTTCTATAGATTGGCAGTCGGTTTACCTTTCCCTTGGGTGTCACTACTGATTTGATCTTTTTATTTTTCTTTCGAGTTCGTTTGGGTTGAGTGTTTGTCCCTACCTCGGTCGTATCGGTCCAGGTGTCCGTATCAGTAGTCTGTGATTCTGAGTCGCTATAGTTATTTCGAGACTGTCCCTGTTGTTGTGTCTCGGTGTGACTATCCGGGTTCAAAAGCGACTGTTCGAAGTTAACCATGTCCTCTTTTGACTTTTGATTTTTAAGCACATTGCTTGTATCAGTCTCGTCGCAGTCGGGTGGTGTTATTAATATTATTGGTGGTGACACTGCACATGTGTGAGTAGCGACAGTGTATGGGGTATGTGACACTTTAGCCTTGAACAGCATTGGATATATTGTGTGCACCTCTGCCGTTTGACAACTAGCTACCTTCGTTGAGATTCCACGTATAGGCACGTGATGTGTGTGTTCAGGTTCACTAACTCGCTGATCAATTTTCAAATGCATTCCCGTATCCAGCATCGCATGTTTAGGGCTAGTGTGCTGCATATCTATCCACTCATGTGTCACCATGTTCACTTCCTGTGTATCCCCTACAGGTGTAGCCTGCTCCGTTCCTGTGTTATTTTCAGATTGTACTGCTGTAGGTAACGGTGGTGCACTACCATAGGGTATATACTGTGGGTAAACATACTGTGGTGGATACAGCACAGGTTGCGGCTGCCACTGCGGTGGTGCGTGCATGATAGGGTTACTATTGTGCTGTACATAGTGAATCTGTTCACGTGCATCGTTGTTGTAGCCGCGTGGGCTCATGTTGTTATTATGTGGTGCATATTGTGTATTATCATTGAATCGTTGTTGTGTGCTATTGTTGGGTGAGTAGCTGCGGTAGTTTTGAGCATAATTTCCATAACGGTTGTCATTGTTCCTCCATCTACCTAGTCTACTCATATTGGCAGGTGGTTGGCGTCGGTTATCAAAGAAGGGGGTGCGATTCATTCCTTGCCGTGGGCTGCGGCACTCACGTGTAAGGTGACCACGTCTGTTGCAATTATTGCACCGTGGAATTTCACGTTCTTGTATATATATATATATATATATATATATATATATATATATATATATATATATATATATATATATATATATATATATCTCAAAAGTTTCCCAATCAATTTCGCTGACAGTTTACCAAAATATCCCTAAAGGTATTTGCACACCTTTTTTCCTGTTGGGCCACAGCCCAACAGGTCTTTAATTTTGATTCTGGAAACCTAATGCAGTGTTAACGTTAAAGTGTTAATGTGCGGAGTGTGTTTTGCCCGTCTTCTGTCAGTGATCTGCATCTGTCACCCTGAAATGCCTTGTAATGCAGTGACTTTGTAGTGCAGCTCTCGTGCATGTTGATAAATGAAAGATGCAAAAGTATGACAAAAGTGATTCAGGAGGATTTGATAAAGTCACCTTACGTTTACGAAACTAACACACTAACCACTCGACCACGCAGATTCATAAAGTTCTTACGCTGCATCAAAAATACAGTACAGCTGTATCCAAAGTAACTACAGACAGACCAAAATCAAATGTGCATAATCATTAGATAGTAAAACCTAAAGTTCAGTGATAAAACTTACTGAATAATTACGCATACATTGTATTGCTGAAATCTTTTCACTAAAATTTTGCAGCATGAATGGCTGCCAAGGAACCCTTTTCATAAAAAATTAATCAAGTACATAAGTGTTACTTTAGCTAGCCCAACAGGTTTACGATGGCCTCTGGTCAATGTATGTACTTGGAAAGTATATGCTTGATGCTTACTGAATACTTTTGCCGAAAACTTTGCTTGTTAATATTTTTGCAAGCAGACAATGAATAAATAATGAGTTATTAAGCTTTTAACCCTATCTTAATGCTTATCAACGCATCAGCGATTATATACTTTAGTGTGTCACGCAGAGAATCTACGCGCTGATTGGCCAGCCACATGTTGCACAGAATGTCAACATGTAGCCTGAAAACGACCAGCGCATCTGCCTGTGCAGAACACAGGCAGGCTGGAGAGTGTCTCACTCTACTTCTATATAGAGTGCGACGCTATTACGTACTCTTGGTATAAGGCTAGGCTGGCGCTCCTATTCAGTTGTCTTGTTTTAGCCGACTTCTGCGATGCGATGTCGTGTTAAACACCGCGGCTCTATACCTACATGAGTTGCTACATCTGCACGGCGGTCTGAAAGATCATCTTAAAAATCAACAGCCGGAGTACCAGACTCTGGACAACCCAGTAGTGGTGGCAATACTAGGTAAAAGTACCTAGTTTACTTAAGTACCTAGTTTTTTAAAACTAGGTAAAAGTACTAAGTACTACCTAGTTTCGTTTTCGGCTACCTAGTTTTACTTTTACCTAGTTTTGTTTTTACTACCACCTAGTTTTTCAAAACTAGGTAAACTAGGTAAATTTTTTTAACGGTTTGGGTAACTTTTGCATGCGTAAGCGTAAAAAAAAATTAACCCTTAGGGTCGATTCATACGGACATTGGGACATACGGGCAAACGGACGAACAGACATCCGACAAAATGAACGGCCATTTGATTCATACTTTCGTCCGTTCAGCCGTATGCCCGCCGCCCGGTTGCCCTTCAGCCGTATGTCCGTTCATCCGTACCAAACGGCACCATTTCACTTTGCCCGTATATAGGGATGTTTTCAGTTAACTGCTAACTGATTCATTTTCAGTTAAAGTTAAGCAGTTGCAGTTAACTGATAATAACTGATAACTGAACTGCTCTGATTTTGAAAAGCAGTTAAAAACTGATAACTTAACTGCACAATTCCTAAAAGCAGTTAACTTAACTGTAACTGAACTGCTTCGGTTGTAAAAAACTGATTGAAATCAGTTAACTGATATTCTTTTCAGTTACATGCAATAACTGAAAATCATTTTCAGTTATGCGTCGAAACATGCATAAAATCCTTTGTGGCGTTCTGCTTTGTTTACTTTTTGCAATGATTTTCAAGTTTTTGTCTGTAGAATTGTCGCTAAAAGCATTGAAAGGACAAAACGCCAATTAAATGAATGATCAGACTTGAATTTCCAGTTTAGAACCACTTAAGGTTCTGCCTGTTATTTTATTTGATTCATTGTTTTGAGAAAATTATCAGATTCTTAGATTTAAAAAAATAACTGAAAATATTTTCAGTTAAAGTTATCAGTTACAGTTAAGTTAACTTAACTGTAACTGAACTGATTAAAATTTTGCAAAATTAACTGATAACTGAACTGATCTATTTTTAACCTAATCAGTTAACTGATTAACTGAACTGATTAAGATTTCGATAACTGAAAACATCCCTACCCGTATGTCCGGCAAAGTTACCTAAGTTCAGTTCAACTCTGCCCGAAATTGTTGGGCATACGTACAAACGGACATACGGCTTAAAAGTATGAATCGCACCTTTGTCCGTATGCCGTACGTCCGTATGTCCCAATGTCCGTTTGCTCTAAAAAGTATGAATTGTAAAAACGGACAAAATGTCCTTTGTCCGTGTACCCTATGTCCGTTTGTCCGTTTGCCGTAGTGAAGTATGAATCGACCCTTATTTGTGCCTAGTCATTGAACCCCCTTATCGGTTTTTAGTGTCTGGTCGTTTTTAAAAGTGATAGTATTTGTACCCTATGCCTATACCTACCAATTTCGAAAAAGACTAACGTGGATCATATCAGCTCACTAAGGGTGGACTCAGGACTGCACCAAATTAGATTAACTGACGATTAGCTTAAACCGATTTAGCTCAGGCTTAAATTCCTTAAATCGGTTTAAGTCCGCTGCACCAATGAAGATTAGCCCAGTTGGCGCTTAAGATTTAGTTGAAAACTGAGGTTTAGTTGCGATTTAACTGAAATTTAACTAAATCGATTTAACTGGAGTTTAGCTCAAGGTCAGACTTAAGTTAATCCGATTTGGTACAGTCCACTGTTACCTAGTCTCAGTTACTTTTCCCCAAACTGACAAAACTGACCTAATATTTACCGTTTTTATTTCACTGCTTGGCTGAAAAGCACCAATTTCGACAATTTTCGGCCAAAATTTAGCTTACACATAGTAATAAATATCGAATTTTTTAAAATTTTAGTCTAAAATTTTGCTGACGGGACCTTTTCTCGTCTATTACCCTTAGCAGGACCCCCTCCTTTCCCTGGAACAAAATTTTAGGGCGGGGTCTTTTACCATATTCCCACATAACTACATGCGTGGTTCAACATGCAAACATACAAATTTAGAAATTTATTGAATTATTAATTCAGAAGTAGGCTTAGGGGAAAGCTACTTTGTTGGATAGTGTTTGACTATTTATGCAATTTTTAACCTTTTTGGCGATTTTTTGTAAAATTTCGTACAGTGGCGGGCCGCGGGCCTTAAATTTTGCGGGGCGGCCGGGCTGGGCCGACACCTCGAAAATGTGGGCCGGGCCCTCGGCCCGCCCTCGCCACCGGTCCGCGAAGGAACTCTAGTCATAGATACTTAATCGACTGTTTATGATCTGCCCACCATTCATTTCTCTATCGATTATTGGTTACGCAATCTCTCCACGACGCACGTAGCTAGAGCAAAGGCCAAACAGCCAGACGGTGTGAGACTGAGGTTGCCTAGAGAGAGATACTCTAGGCATTAAAGCGATAAGGGGGGGAATCAGCATTTCAAATCTTTATTTTTTTAAAAAATAAATATATGTATACCTACTTCTATCTTTTCCACGCTGCTTTATCTTGTCCTAAGATGCAGGGACTACGGACTAGGGACTAGAGAGTCATCTAGGCCACACTTCTGCTTGCCTTTGATAACTTCTTAAGACAAATTGAAGTTAACTGAGAGAATAATTAGTTAAAAAATGGTTAAAACTATACTCTCAAGCTTCAATTACTAGGTAAAGGATCAGAATATATTTGATAACATACACAGTATGGGTTAATAGATGATAACATCGATTCAAAAAAACTAGGTACTACCTAGTTTTGGTAAAGTACTACCTAGTTTTCGCACGAAACTCGGTAAAAACTAGGTACTTTTACCTAGTTTACCTAGTTTTGTGAAATTTTACTTTACTTTACCTAGTTTCGAAAAAAACTAGGTTGCCACCACTACAACCCAGACACACACTTTCGCAGAGGGATGTAGACAGACGCAGGGCTGCAGGACGCACAGAATATCGCCGCGCTACCACTGCTAACGACTACCGAGGTCCGAGAGTGGAAACAAGTGAACAAGGCTGTGCGCCCCTCGACAAAAACGCAAGTCTTTAAACAGCCCAGCTCTGACTTACTGTTTGGCCCCAGTATTCCCTCTATACTTCGCCACACTACTTCTTGTACAGCTATGTATGTAACCATTAGGTTAGAGGTTGCTCATATTCCAATATTGCTCAGCCTTTGAGCAGTTGGATAGGTTTCTCACTTGACTGTTTTCCGTGCTACGTGATCGCGCTACAACTTAACCGCAGTACACAAAAGAACAGTATGCTGGTCCCTTTTCAAACAGTTCGTACTTAAAATACCAAATAACACCCTAAACAAAGAAATCAGTCTGTAGCTTAAATGGTTTATTTATTGGAGGTTGGAGCAAAGGAGCAAACTCGCAGGGATATTGCATTACGATTAACTTTTATTACACAGTATACAATATATATATAGTAGGTCTACAAACATAATCATTGATCAAGTCATACGCATACACGACACAATAGAATCATTGCAATATTAAGAATAAAGAGGCGCATCGACAAACACAGACAAGAAAATACAAACAAATCCAATTAATTATGAATAAATAACAATCAGTATATCATTGACTGTTACAAAACTACGATAAACACAAAAGGAAGAACCTCTTTAGGTGGCAGACAGCGTTTCCAGGAGCTGTCATACTGAGCTCCGGACAAAATCTAAACCTATCGGCCCAAGTGTAGTGTCCTACACTGTTAACTTTGTTGCAAATTTGCCAACTTGGCCAACTTAAGTTGGCCAACTGGACTTGGCCAACTTAGGTTGGCCAACTCAACTTGGCCAACTTAAGTTAGCCAAAACAACTTGGCCAACTTAAGTTGGCCAAATCAACTTGGCCAACTTAAGTTGGCCAAATCAACTGGCCAACTTGGCCAACTTAAACATCCGATACTTTGACTATTTGAAATGAAGTCAAGTTCTAAACCTCTAGTTTACTTTTTCAAGTTAGTTAGTTAGTTAAATTGAAAATGAAAATTTAAAAATGTAAACTTCCAGACTTGAACTTGACTTTATTTCAAATAGTGAAAGTATCGGATGTTCAAGTTGGCCAAGTTGATTTGGCCAACTTAAGTTGGCCAAGTTGGCCAAGTTGAGTTGGCCAACTTGGCCAAGTTGAGTTGGCCAACTTGGCCAAGTTGGCCAACTTAAGTCGGCAAGTTGGCCAATTGAGTTGGCCAACTTGGCCAAGTTGAGTTGGCCAAGTTGATTTGGCCAACTTAAGTTGGCCAACTGAATTTGGCCAAGTTAGCCATTTTATTGGCCAACTGAAGTTGGCCAAGTTAGCAATTTTTAAGTTGGCCAAGCTGGCTAACTGAAGTTGGCCAAGTTAGCAATTTTTAAGTTGGCCAAGCTGGCCAACTGAAGTTGGCTAAGTTCGCCAAGTCAGCTGGCCAACTTGACCATTTCTAATAGCACAAGACCAGGACGGTGTGCCCCCGGATGTGCCTTCAAAATTGTTTAAAATAATTTTTAATGTCTTTTCAGATTCATTTATTTCTCATCATCTAACATTTAGGCAGAACAGTTAACAATTCTTCGAAACAAAACTAACTAACTACGTATATACATCAACTGATTAAGTTGGCCGAATTTGGCCATGTAGGACACTACACTTGGGCCAACCTATCCCATTGCCGCAGTGCAAAGCCACAGAAACAGGATCCCCATTCACAAGAAGAAAACTCTCCTGACTTTTCTTCTGATGAACTTTAGCTCAGATCACACACCATCTTCATGTAGTCAGTTTACACACCATAGTTTCAGTTTCATAAAAGTTCAAAATAACTATGACACTTAACAAAAGATAAATTTAACACACATGGGCCCTTCCCACTGGGCCACTAGTGGCTGTAAATTTAAGACGGGTGGCTAACTTTTCACTCACACAGTGACTGTAACGCCTCTATCGCCTCTTTTGTTAATTTTTATACCTTTTGACTGATACTTACTGTTACAAGTTAGAGCAACGCGTTTTCTCTGCATCTAAAAAATAGCTTAATATCTGTCCTAATTCTGTGCAAAATTACAGCACCAGTGGGGCGTGCGTTTTGTGTCATTTATTGACCAACATATAGCCAAGTTGAAAATATTACATCACTGATTTTTACCATATTTCAGCTTATAAGTAACTAATAAAAAGCTGTAAAATGAAACCACTTTTCAAAAATAAACCATTTTATAGTGTTTTAAATTATAGCAAATGGGCAAGAGTCTAGTTCATCTGTAACATCCAAAAAATTTATATTAGTGGAAAATTTTGAAAATAGAACAAAATGGGCAGTTGCAATTCCTTATTACAGACTACTGCTTCTCAGAAACGAAATGAAACCGTCATTCTTGAAGCAGAAATGTTCAGCAGAGCCTATTTAGTGCAACTGTAGTAAAAACAAAAAAATTTTAAAATTTTTCAAATTTTTCAAATTTAGTCCACTAACAATTTTTGCGTCAAAATATCGAATTTTTTAAAAAATTCTGTTTTTTATACAATTCGATTTAATAGGCTCCGGTGAAAATTTTTGCTTCAAGAATGACGGTTTTATTTCTTTTCTGAGAAGCATTAGTCTGTAATAATGAATTGGAACTGCCCATTTTGTATTATTTTCGAAAATTTCCACTAATATACATTTTTGGATGTTACAGATCAACTAGACTTGTGCCCATTTACTATA
>JASANF010008887.1:0-17607 GCA_030248245.1 Trissonchulus sp. WLG1_4
TAGTGCGTCCTGTGCGTCAGGAGCGTATAAGCCATGTCGTTTAATGTTATATCAGTAATTTTTTGAAAACAATTTTAAAGAAATTCGATCTAACATAGTCTGATTGTCGCTGATTAGTTACTGAAGGAAAGGTCTCAAGAGATTAACACTTGCATCCTGATGTGGCTCCTCATGTGAACACTCCTTTGAAAGTTTATGGTTGCTTTCGCATAAGTGACCTGTGCCACTGATAAACTAAGTTATTTAATAATAAAAATGATTACGATAATGATAAGACGTTAATCAAGAAGCGTCAAAAATAGCTCAAAACGCATTTGAACCCTTTCATGCCCAGAGGATCATGGGAGATACCACATGATGAACTACCATATTTGGGGGCTATGCAACTTGACTAGTCTATTCTAGCGACAGGATTTTGAACTGTTTTTATGGGAAATTCTAGGTCTTCCCCTTTGGCCGGCAATTTTCAGTCCTGCCACACAGCTAAGTCTATGCTCCAGCAGTCCACTTTTTGTGCATCAGATACAGCGGATAATGTAGTCTATTTCTAGCATTCAACTATGGCAGGCGCGTAGTTGCTGTGTTGATACTCTATGGTGAGGTACAATACTTAACAAACTCTTAACTTTGAGCGCTTATATCTCAAAAACGGTGCGTCGTACTTGATTATCTGATTATGTTTTGTTCATTCATTTCTCTATCGAATGGTGGTATTGCGAACTCTCTACGACGCATGTAGCTCGAGCCATGTCCAGAAAACTAGGTGTCAGAATGAGGCTGTCTAGCCAGTATACTCTGGGTATTAAAGGGCTAATCGGGCAATGTTAAATTGCAAATCTGAAACCGATTTCAGTCTACTTGGATTTTTTTTAGTAATACTAGCTTCATATTGCTCATTTTTGAGCTCACGGACTGAAAAAGTTACTGTTCAGTTTTTTAGCATTTTATGTTTAAAGAATGAAAATGTGCTTCTATGGCAAATCTTTGTTGCTATCTGACGGTGCAAAAATTAAACGTTATGATAACCAACTTCAAAAATGCTATTGTTAGTCTTTCTTCCTGAAAATTATTATTGTATTAGCTAATAATAACAATATTTATTAAACGCGTTTTCACTTGCGCCACTTGAAAACAGTTTTATAAGAACTGCCAAATTTTGCTAAACTTGCGAGTTGATAAATTTTTGATTATTTCCTGCAAGTGCTTAATCTGCTTTTGCCCTCGGTCTACAGTAATTTTCAGTGGTAACTAATACAAGTTTTTAACAAATTACCACACAAGCAAGCAAATTGGTTAAAAATTGTATATACACTTAAATATCTCTAATTATAGTAGTGCTTTACACGTTTACTTTATTAAGAATATATTTACTGTTATTGTCAGTTGTTTACAACTACGAAGTGATGTTTCAAAAATAGCATCAGCATGTCAGTATCCGCTGTCCCGTTAACGTCAATTTACTGCCGAAAAAATACTCAGTCATGTTAATCATCAACGCAATTTTATTCTATCGTGAAAGCAATTGAAGTGGTGAGCAGTCATTGTAATAGTAGTTATTTAGGACATAATGGCTGGAGTGACAGCGATTGTTTCCTCTGAAACGTACAGATTTTTGCGGAAACGAAACATAATTGAAAACCGACACCAAAAATAAAACTAAAATTTAGTAGTACTCATACATGGGCGTGGGGGGATTGGGGGGGATTGCTCCCCCCCAACCCAACCCCGCTCCCCCCCAGACAGGTCCGCTCCCCCCCCCCCAGAATATATTGAAGGTAGCTCAGGAAGCAAAAATTGGTGGCTCAGGTAGCAAAAACGGCCGGAAAAGTTGCTCTCCTCCCCCCCCCCCCCCCCCCGGGTGACGGCTCCCCTCCCCCCCAGACTTCCTCAGCTGCACATGTGTGGTAGTACTCTATTAGTAAATCATCTAATATTTTAGTTTTGTCTTTTCTTTATTTGGCTCATTTCATTTAAATGTCATTTTTATTGCATCATTTGCCCGCATGACACCGCAAGGTCGGTCACCGATCTTTAGAATCATTCTTAGTCAGAAACAAAGTGCGACAGCACATTGTTTTTCACAGTTGCTAGTGGTTCTCTTGATATCAAGCAATTTAGATTTCAAGACATGGTAGGTCACCTACGAGTAACTCACATTATATTTTATAAGATAAACTTAACTTCACTAGGCAGCTAAGATAAGTTCAATAAGACAAGATTTAGCATTATCACCATAACTTAAAGAAATGGCTCCATGTAAAAATGTTTTGTGTTCCGTATTTCGTTTTTAGTATAAAACTGTCAGCTGACCAAAGACCAAAACTTACCGAAGTCACCAGTCAGAACGATGTGCTTAGTCCTGTTGCAAAAGTGTAGACGTAGATTTTGCTGAAGACATTGGCTCGATCGCTACGAACGAAATTCATTGTGCACTGTTAGAATCAACGATATATGTATCTACATTGACAAATAGTACAAATATATGTTACCATACTAGTTACTATGGGAGTTCTAGCCCCAAAAAGTATGTTCAAAAAATTTAATTTTTTTCAAACCGGTTTACCGGCTAAACGGTTTATTTTACCGACTAACCGTGAATAAAAAACTGTTAGGTGATATCTTCCGCTATCTATTAAAGTAAAAACGGAGTCTCTCCTGTGAACCGTTCCCGAGTTATTATCATTTCTCTTTTTTGCCGAAAAATTTATATAGTATAGTAAGGTAACAAGACTAGTGCGTCTAGTTTAGACTAGTTCGACCAAATCTAGATCCTGACGTAAGTTATTGTATGACAATAAAAAATTTTGAAATTTTTTCAAATTTTGTTCAAAATTAAATTTCAATGTGATTTGATCGCATATGAGGTGATTATAGGTAGTCCACTAAAGGGAAAAATTCCAGGAGCCATAACGTTTGTTAGGGTTATGGTATCGACATGAAATTTGTTTTATATGCTTGCGCTTGTCAAGAGCTATCAATTGATATGTCGCATGATGACGTAAACGGCGACCAATGGTCAGTATAAAAATAATAGTCATACGTGACGGGCCGTTGCGTCCGTAAACGTCATGTAAGGTATCATCTGAAAGCCCTTTCATTTCTGAGTTAAATGCTGTCAATTTTGTGTTTCTACGTCAAGGTTGACGCAAGTTATAACGATTTCAATTTTTTTGAACTTTGTTCGATACGTTTATGGTGTGAGTAGTCGCGGAGGAATTTTTTCGAACAAAATTGTTTTCTAAAAAGAACTTTTGATCATAACTTACTTCAGGTACCACGTAAAAGGTTCTAGTTTTCAAAGTTGGATAGGGCAGAAGACTGGCTTTCATTTGATACCAAAAAAGTTATACGTTAACGCTGACTTATATACCGAAAAATGTCTTTGACCACATAATGATGTTTTTCAGCCACCACGGTTTTGGTAATAACTTTTTTTAGGTTCCACCGAAAATTTTCTGGTTTCCGCAGTTCGATAGTTCAGAACAGGCGCTTTCAATTGGCACTAACCAAACTATAAATTCTGGCTTACTTGTTCCCAATAACGTCAAAATACATTTGAAATATTAATAATACTGGACCACTGCCACCGTTTTAGCCATAATTTTTTTCAAGTACCACGTAAAAGGATTTAGTTTTCGCTGTTGGATACCTAAGAGTTAAAGCTTTTATTTGATACCAAAAAAGCTATAGGTCACCGCTGACTTATACGCCGAAAAACGTCAAAATATTTTGACTAAATATTGCGTCATTTTGACGTACTTTAGGCTATAATTTTATTCAGGTACCGCGTAAAAAGTTCTAGTTTTCACTGTTAGTTAGGGTAGAAAAAGAGCTTTCAGGCGATACCAAAAACGTTACGATTATATCTGTCTTACTTGCAGAAAAACGTCAAAATAAATTGTTATCGTGTTTAGCTGCATAAACGCAAAATGTTTGACGTTTTGGCGCCATAACGTCCGGATGAAAGGTCTTACCGATTTGAAAAGTTCAAATCTAGTACAGAATTTGCTCGTCTACAAGTTGGCGTTTTCAGTATGTTTATATGACTAGTAGAAGTTGAATTATTCTCATTATCATAATTATTAGGATAGTTCATATTGTAACAAGTCTAGTGCGTCTAGTTTAGTCTGGTTCGACCAAATAAGAAGGGTAGCTTTCAATTTCTCCAACACATTTCAAAATTTACTTCAAACCTGATTGTGGTGATGTGATTGTTCTCATTTGTGATTACTATGTATGTAGCTCAAAATAGTTTAGTCTAGTTAAACCCAATAAAAAGGGTTGCTTTCAGTTTTTGCAAAACATTTCGAAATTTAGTTCAAACCTAAATTGTGGTGAGAATTATCCTCATTTGAGGTGATAACGTAGCTCAAAAAGGTTTGATTTTATTATTATGAATGTAGATTCAGTGTAGGCTTAGATGACCTAACTCTAAGGGCCCATTCCTTTACCGGTTTAAAGAGTTTATTTTAATCGGATTAAACGGTTTAAGAATTAGGCTTAAAAATGCCATTCCAAAACCTCCGGATTAAACGGATTTAACTTCTAGCGCGTTGTTTTTTAATCGTTGCACGCTAATGTTAAGTCAGTTTAGTCCAGTGGTAGTTTTGGAATGTGGTCAGCCTAAGATTAAGCCGCTGACTTATTTTGACTCGTTTAGTCCGTTTAATCCGGTAAAGGAATAGGCCCTAAGTAATGTAGATAAACCTAGTTATACTCTTGTTTTGGAGAATAGTCCGTAGGCTCCTATTCTCCAACCCAAGAAGCGCATCTGAATCATTACATTTAAAAGAACGAATCGCATTAATTTTAGTGCTGTCTTGTCTATTTTATGTTACAATATCTCAAAAATTTTGAAATTTTTGCCGAAATGAAGTCCTTTCGAAATTTGATGACATGGCGTGATCCAATCATCTCCTTTCAGCAAAACTTTTCAGGGGTTGAAACGTTTTATACGGTAGTGGTAGAATAATAATGAAGAGTGAGATACTGCTGTGCTTGTCTGTGATCTAGCGCTCGTCGTGTTCAGCCTACTTGGTTATGTTTTTTTGAACAAGTATACGACCAATCGGAGGCCAGCTGATGTTACGATTTGCCAAGCGCCTATGCACTTGTGCATGTGCACCAGTGGGCGCTCAGGCGGACATTGCAGCCAATGTGGCTTTTGACATCGGGCTCACGAGCACAGCTGATTGCTTCTGATTGACCGTATACTTGTTTAAGAAAATTTAACCATACAGGCCCATTTCGACAGGCAGGAGAGTGTCTCACTCTTCTGCTATTAGAGAGAGACGTACTTTTGGATAAACAAAAATCAAATTTGTAAGTAAAGCCTGCTTCATTTTAAGCTTTCAACAATCAACCTGTCGTAATTGTAGTTAAAATGCAATTGGCTCAAACTTCTTACGATTAATGGTGTTTGAGGTGTGAGGTAATTTCCTTCTCCGAACTGTTTTCAATGTTCTGCTTTTTCTTCTTTTAGTTCTTCTTTGAGACTCTTCTGTAACTGTAATATACTCATGTGTACTCTTGCCGACATGTTTGTATGTAAACTTTTGGCAGCAAGTATATAATATTTTCGATCGATCAAACTATTCATTAGTGAACGCATTACGATCACACCATTTTTAAGGTTCGATTTCAGTGACCGCGAAATCTTTTTAAATGACGTTAAAAACTCAACGGTCAGTAATACAAAAAAGTACCTTATAGCAAAACGATACGTATGCTAATTAGCTACATTTTGACGTAAAAACTGTGTTTTTACAATAAGCACAAGTTGAGTTATTATCGATATCCTTTTTTTCAAACAAATTCAGATAGTATAGGTTAGGTAATTAATATTATTATTATTATTACAAGACTAGTGCGTCTAGTTTAGACTAGTTTGACAAAATACTTAAGTTTCAGGACACTTGAGTGTTAATATTACTGATTTTGAAAAAAAATCAGTTAAAATTTACATGTAAAGAGATTTGATCTAACATGGGCTGATTATAGTTAGTCACGAAGGGTAAATTTTAAAAGACGTCTAGCGGACAATAGGAATGACGTACAAACATGACACTGACATCAATCGTCTTGATTTAAGGAGCGCTTTCAAATGAGGGGTCACATGACCTTGTCACGTGAGCATACCCTGAGATTTATATTTCGGGGTAACCTGAAGCGCTATGTAGTCATGTGACCCCTCATTTGAAAGCCCTGCTTGCCAGCAGTCCAATGATGCTGTTCGTTTGTCTGTCCGGCGTTTTAAAGGCCAGTTATGGCGCCTTTAAAGACACGAGGAAAAAGAACACATATCGTAATTTAGTAATTACGATTTAATTATGATAAAAGTGTTCTATGGTGTGAAAATCTTAAAACCCCCCTAACTTTTGTTATGGGGGTCGCAGCCACTTGGGAATTTCACCATTGGAATGGGGAGAGAAAGCGCTTTCGATTGATGGGTCACATGACCCCTTTACTGCAAGTTGACGTAGTAATGACCTTGGCGCCCGGACAAAAACCGCTATAATTTGGTATATGCTGTTTTATCAGCCATGTGAATGGTGAAAATATCATACGCCAGGGGTTTCTGAGATCACTGCGAAGACGAAACCTGCTTATTATCATTATCATTATTATTAGGTTAATATATATTGTAAATATATTGTAATAAATATATTGTAAATATATATTGTAAATATATTGTAAATATTGTAAATATATATTGTAAATATATTGTAAATATATTGTAAATATATTGTAAATATATTGTAAATATATTGTAATTATCATTATCATTATTATTAGGTTAATATATATTGTAAATATATATTGTAAATATATTGTAATTATTATTCTCCGGACACTAATTTGAAACAGGTTTTTCTCAGCCCCCCCTGGTCGGATTGGTCCCAAACTTTGGTGGAGGGATCTCTACCATTAGTACTTGCACCCCCCAACTTTATGGACTCGTGGCCCCTCGGGGGCCCGCGTCACGTGACCTTGAAGGGAAAATGGACGAAACCTGTTGGGGTTATGTTTCAGCCATTAGTATAAAAGGGTGTAAAAGATGGGTTTCAGATGTCCAATTTTCGAAATTTGGATTTGGACGTCCCTAGGGGTAATTTGGGCCCCGGAAGACGAATCCGAGGTCCATTTTCGTCTAGGACCTCTCGGGACCCTTCCATGACCCCCCTAGGGCACCCTGCCCAGGGGGTCCCCAGGGGTCAAATTTTCGAAATTGGGATTTTGACGTCCCTAGGGGTAATTTGGGCCCCGGAACACGAATCCGAGGTCCGTTTTCGTCTAGGACCCCTCTGGACCCTTCCATGACCCCCCTAGGGCACCCTGCCCAGGGGGTCCCCAGGGGTCGAATTTTCGAAATTGGGATTTTGACGTCCCTAGGGGTAATTTGGGCCCTGGAACACGAATCCAAGGTCCATTTTCGTCTAGGACCCTTCCATGACCCCCCTAGGGCACCCTGCACAGGGGGTCCCCAGGGGTCAAATTTTCGAAATTGAGATTTTGATGTCTCTAGGGGTAATTTGAGCCCCTGAACACGAACAGAGGGTCATCTGCCTAGAATAGAGGGTCCTCTGCTTAGAATAGAGGGTCCTTTACCCACTGTCGGCAACCCGTTGATGTCAACCGACTTGTTTGTTTTGTTTGCCGCATTTACGTTCTAGCCAGAAGAACTGGTGTACCACCCTGTGATACCGTTGAAAAGATGATTTTTCATGATTTCATCAATGTATAACGCTTTAAGGGATAACGGCTTGTTCTGTTTTTCTATTGCAACTTAATATAGGCCAGGCGTGTCAGTTGATACTGTTTGGTCCGCGTCGTAAGAACTGTTCCACCTTGGCAATCCTGGCAAAGTGCCAGAATGTCAAACTGACCAAACTTTTGAATTTTCTTAGTTTTGTTGAAAAACTGTGAAAGGTTAATTTGAGGTGCTGAACGTGAATATAACGTTGTTGTGAGGAAAAAGAATTGTTTTCTTCTAAAAAATAAGCAGTGTAGCCAAAACAGTTATAGATGGACTCCTGTCGTCTTGTATTCTAATATAAACCCACTCCTGTCGTCTTGTATTCGAATATTTATTGTGCATTGCAGCGTGCTTATATTTGTTTTGTTGCCAGATTTACGTAATAACCAGAACTTGTGCAACCCCCCCCCCCTGTGATACCGGTGAAAACATTTTCATGATTTGAAGCTGAATCTCTCAAGCGGAAAAATGGATAGGATTATTATAAAAATGCCCTTCACAGAAGGGCAGCAATTTTAGTAGAATAGGAAAGCGGAAAAATGCTAATATGCTTGTTAAACACCCGGGACAGGTTTTGCCGCCGAATAGGAAAACGCAGCTTGCTAAATGAAGCGGACAAGAGTTGTGTCAGAATAGAAAAACGCAGCTTTTTAAATGAAACGGACAAGACTTGCGTCAGAATAGCAATCGCCCTGCGACACGTCAGTGCTTTCTGCACCCTATTCGCGCGAACTAATCAGCCATTATCATGAGCTGCTCTGTTGCCGGAAAAGTATAGTATACATAGCTGGTTCTTGATGTTATTTACAAAGGCAAGCCATGACCGGAATAAACATTCTTGTAATGAGTCGTAGATTCACAAGGATCGTTAATCGATCATAGCGGTCATTCGTTTTTATTTTTACACATACGTTATACGTACATGTGTTTAATCATCATAAACATTTAAGTAGACTAAGCTTTGTGTTGAATATATATTAGTATGTACTTGCTGTGAAATGTTTATTTAAAATATGTCATTCGTAACTTTCGGGAAAGATGTTTACAAAAATAGATATGTATGTAATATGTGAAGAAATTTAAATTAACTAACTGTATATCTACTTTACACTAAAAGTCCTGACATATGAATATGTGATAGTAAGCGTCAAAAATGCTTTTCCTAGTTATTCGCGCGAATAGGGTGCAGAAAGCACTGACGAGTCGCAGGGCGATTGCTATTCTGACGCAAGTCTTGTCCGTTTCATTTAAAAAGCTGCGTTTTCCTATTCTGACACAACTCGTCCGCTTCATTTAGCAAGCTGCGTTTTCCTATTCGGCGGCAAAACCTGTCCCGGGTGTTTAAGAAGCATATTAGCATTTTTCCGCTTTCCTATTCTACTAAAATTGCTGCCCTTCTGTGAAGGGCATTTTTATAATAATATCAGTCAGCAACAGCATGCAGTAAAAAACCGTTATGGTAGCAAATAACATAATATCGCAGTTTCTGAAAAAGGACCAGAGTTTGACAGTAGCGGTGACAGTGCGCTGTCCCAGTTCTTATTCCTGGTAAACTAGACTAAACATTCGGTGTGTTTTGACTCGATGTTTTTGTAGTGTCCCTTCTGTCTACATGTCTTTAGGCGCCTTGGCCACTTTGGGGTAAAAATTTGCTAGATTTGCACCAATTTAACGAGTGTAACAGCAGAACGAATAAGTCACGTATGACCCAAATATCACGTTACCGAGGCGCCGCTTTAGACCTATCGTTGTTCAGTGTGTAGTCATTTGTGATGTATTTTTTTAGGTATTTATGATGAGGATTCAGAAATCATCACATTGAACCGAGCTGATTTTGGTACGCATTTAGAGTGGTTTAAATTTTTATGTTAATTATGATGTCGTGGCTGATGTATGTAACTGTGTTCTTACCATACGATTTTTTGTAATAAAAAAAACAGCGTGACATACAATACAGTGGATGTACTGTTTTAGATATTTGATTTTTCTTTCCCACAACTCTGTATAAGGATGGTAAACAAGCTGTTTCACGTTTGATTTTAAATGCTATGTTTCATTGTGTCTTTGTGCTGCCGATAGACTTGCATTCCACTAGCAGCGAGAATAGAGTTTACGATCAATATATACTAGGATGTAACTGCTAACCGAGGCGCACTTTCGAATCAAACTGTTTCAGAACAGTCCGTCGTCAATTCAGAAGATCGGTGGTTTGTCAACTTTTATTCCTCCGGTTGCTCCCATTGTCATCAATTGGCACCTTCGGTATCAATCTTTGTAGCCAAAATACTATAGTATATACTTTGTTTTGTTGACTGAGCTTGAGAAATAGTTGTTGAACCGATTTTCCTGATGTATTTATTTGCTTACCTTCTAATAAACTTGTAGTTGACCGTAATACTACCGGACTATTTTGGTGTCGTCTTTCAAGCCACGTCACGGGTATATACTCTTTGTAATTTTTTACTGGATACGAAGAGGCTGTAATTCGGATTTAAGGGATTCAATTGTATTTATTGAATTAATTAGGATAATTCGACATAGTAATTATAATTATAATATCTTTCTGAAAAGCTGCAGGTTTATGCATTTAAGGTGGTAGCTACGTTTTCGCAGCTTTTTTCAATGTTCTATTTTGTAGCAATTACTAAATCAATTTACAAGCGGTTTTTTGCATATTGTTAATCAACTTATTTTTTACAAACTTACAATTTTTCGTGAGTCGGTGTTATTCATAGTGTGCACGCCAACTATTTTGGTGAAGCTCATCAGCTCAATTTTATGCATTTTTCCCCGTATTTCGTTATTTCTTCACTGTGGTGAAAAAATTCCGCATACAATTACGCAATTTATACCAAAGGCACGTTGATGTGTTACAAAACTGCTGGTATGCTTAACTAAACGTAATAATTTAGCAGATTTTTACAGTGAGCAAAAGTTTGCCTCAAATTTTTCTAAAAAGTCTAGAAACGGCAGTTTTTATGACTTTGGTAGGCTGTAACTAAAAAAATAATCAACCTTTTCACTCAATTCGAAAAAGGTATAGGCCAAATTTATTTGGCTACTGTCAAATAAGTTGTTTTTCGCATTCTTATGAACGGAACAGGATATTGGTTACTTCAACTGAAATCAGCCATTGTGCTCAGAAATGACGGATTTTTAAAAAAAATTTAATTGAGTTAAATAAAGCCTCATTGTGGTCAGCTAATATTACATTAAGCACAGTTTTCCCGTACCCGTTGAAAAAATGGCGTACAAAAGTTTTAAAAATGACGTTTCAAGAAACTGAAGAAAATTTGCAATTTTTAAAGGGGTTTATTAACACTGCCAATGCTCGTGGCTGCTGTGACATATACTAAATAAATTTTGCAGGTATAATAGATGCATAAGGGACTATGTACATGTAAATTATTGTGCAAAGTGGTTATTGGTATTTTGTGATATGGGCATGAGAAGTCAGAATTGAGGTAAAAA
The DNA here is from genome assembly GCA_030248245.1 of Trissonchulus sp. WLG1_4. Taxonomy (NCBI): domain Eukaryota; kingdom Metazoa; phylum Nematoda; class Enoplea; order Enoplida; family Ironidae; genus Trissonchulus; species Trissonchulus sp. WLG1_4. The sequence continues at coordinate 11,228 of JASANF010008887.1, forward strand.
AACTTCAAAGTTACAGATCGCCTAGAACGACTAACAGAAATATGTCATATTTTAGCTGAAAATATTCTTAAAATAAATTGGGTTAGACCTTTTTTGAATGGTTTTTATGAGTAGTGTAAGAGCCACAAAAATTTGCATACAATTTTGTAAGTCCTCAAAAAATACACAAAAAATCCAGTTTTTTAGCTATAAATTAGCCGTAAAAGTTTGAATCAAAGTCAAAATTAGCTGAAATATTGCTATTCACATTCGCAATGTCCGTGCCAAGTTTGATTATGTTCGATCAAGTAACTTTTGAATTATTGCAAAAACTTCGAAAAGCAAACACCACCCCTACCCCGGGGGGGAATAAAAAAGCCGTTTTTTTAAAAAAGATTGGAAAAGGGGGGGGTGGTTTTAAAATAAAATCTAGTTGATAAAAATTTGATAAGGTGTTCTAACAAAAAAAGAAAACCCAAAATTAAAATTTTTTTTTTGTAGTGGCGATAACGGGCCGGGAGAGGGGGGGGGAGACATGGGTGGGGGGTGTGAAGAGGGAAGGAGACTGGGCTCTGTGTCAGGGACAAAATTTTTTCCCAAACCCCGCATTGTAACAACCTGGAGTTAGTTTTCCCTTTTCCCTTTACCTGTCGGAAGCCACATAACTAATTTTAATGAATGCTTAAAGACTTGTTAAACTTGAACAGTCTCGAACATATACGAATACAAAAAGCACAGTATAGAGATAGTGTGATTCTACCGAACTGTAATAAAGTTGGAATATATATCATGTATGGTGTTTATGATTCTTTATGGTGCCGAAAACCATTTTTTTCCTTTTGGGGGTAATTGGACCTTTCGTAATTGACGTTTTGGAACTGTGGACGTGATTACACCTTTTCGAAATTGACGTTTTGGAACTGTGGACTACTATTTTGTATTCTTACGAATTATTTTCGATCGATGAATATGGAGCCGAACATTCGAGCAGCATTGGCAGTACAAAGAGCCATTTTTCGAGGACATGCAGCTGGACTATTGGATCAAGCCGTTACGATGCTGCGTGACGGTTTACAAGCTGATGTAGAAATGCTAGCCAATCACTATGATAAGCTGCTAGATGTTCAGTCTAAATTAGATACTGTAAATTCTCAAATTTTAGCAGTAACTAGTGAGGTTGATGTTGAGAATGATGTAACTGATGCAGTTCAGTTTCAGTTACGTATATCCGAATGCAGTATTGAATTGTTTAACAGACGCAAAGTGATTGAAAAACGAGCTGCTGAAGTTGCACCAGATTCGAATTTCAATTCAGAAGCTCGAAATGTTCAATCACATGCATCGAACCGGATTTCTAGCAAACTGCCAAAACTGACTATTGCTAAATTTAGTGGGCAGCCATTAGAATGGCGACAGTTCTGGGATTCGTTTGAATCAGCGATCCATTTGAACAGTACGCTTAGTAATGTCGACAAATTTAACTACCTACTTAGTTTGCTCAGTGGTGAAGCGGAAAGAGCAATTAAGGGGTTAGCTATCACTAATGTGAATTATATGGTTGCTGTGGACACGATTAGGGAAAGATTTGGGAACGAACAGACAGTTGTGTTTTCTCATTTTGAACAATTGTTCAGGTTGTCGACTGCTACCAGAGAAACTGCAAAACTGCGCTATGTGTATGATGAATGTGAATTGCATATAAGGGGGTTAGAAGCCATGGGCATTACAGAAGATAAATTTGGCGTAGTCTTTATACCACTAATTCTGTCAAAATTACCAGAAGATATTCGTATCGATTTGAACCGTAAAAACAATTGCAAGAATTGGGAATTGTCAGAGTTACGTAAACTGCTAAAAGAGGAAATATTAGCTAGGGAGCTAGGCGAGCAAAATCGCATTAAGCAGAGCTGTGTTGACAGTAAATTTAACTATCGCAGTACCCGATTTCATGTGCCTTCTGCTGGTACGACCGGTGCATTGACCTCCAATTCTTCTGCTACTGGGGGGCCTGTGCTGACATCTGCAAACCCGAAATCAACTCCAAGTTCACCGTGGTGTATGTTTTGTAAGAAAAACCATTTTTCTGATGAATGTGAGTCGTTTCCAGATTTGGAGTCCAGACTACGCCAAGCCAAAGACAGATGCATCGGCTGCTCGAGAAAGGGACATTTTATCGCGAACTGTCCAAAACCTAGCACTTGCGTGTATTGTAAAAAAAGTCATCACCGGTCCTTTTGTCGTCTTCGATTTGGCAAAGGCACTAGCCCCACGGCATTGGCAGCAACTGTAGAGCAACCGAGCCCAGTATCTGAGCCCGTGATGTTGTCTGTTGGGCAGCATGTGTTAATGCAAACAGCAGTAACGACAGCGTCAAACAGTAGTCATCAGCGTGAAACGAAAGTCCGAATTTTGTTAGACACTGGCAGCCAACGAACGTATATAACTCAGACGGCATCGAAGAGCCTACAGTTGAAAGCGGAGACTTATGAAGATATAAATATTGCTTCGTTCGGTTCAACGAAAATTAGAAAAACTACGTTGCCAGTTGTCAGTTTACGATTGCGTACGACTAATGGAAATTCAATTCCTATTACTGCAAATGAAGTCCCAACGATAACCAGCCCAATACTTCGACAGCCAGCGAATTTGTCGAAGCATAAAGTATTAGCGAAGTTACCCTTAGCCGAGCCGATTTCGAATTCGGTTGAAACGGTAGTGATTGATTTGTTGCTTGGCATGGACTATTATTATGACTTTGTAATGTGCGATAGGCTGATGCTAGAAGAAGGCTTGTATTTGATCCAGTCAAAATTTGGCTGGATTATTTCAGGCAGAACCGACGAAACAAAATTTGGAGTTGTAACACCAGCCATGTTAAATTGGAATACCACCGATGACTACAATTGTCGTTTTGATATTGATCAGATCTGGCGACTCGACTGCATAGGAATCAAAGATGATGGAGCCAAAAATGATGATGATGAAGCGATACGAATTTTCAATGATACTGTTCGATTTGTTGATAATAGATACGAAGTCACATGGCCCTGGAAGGACAGCAACTGTAGTATAGCCGACAATTTCGAAGTAGCTCTGCGACGATTGAAGTCACTTTATCGACGATTGCGAAGCATGCCCGAATTACTGAATAAATATGATGCTACAATTAAAGATCAGTTGAAGACCGGAATAATTGAGAATGTCGACGAAAAAAAAGTGGATGGACCCCGTATGTATTATATACCGCATCACTGTGTTGTCAAAGAAACTAGTGTCACTACGAAATTGCGCGTTGTTTATGACGCATCGTCAAGTATCTCGCCGGATTGCAAAAGTTTAAACGAATGTTTATATCGAGGTCCTGTTTTGCTGGAAGATTTGTGTGGCCTGCTGTGCCGATTTCGACTGAAACCTATTGTAATGGTGAGTGACGTGGAAAAAGCGTTTTTGCAAGTTGGCCTGCAAACTTCTGATCGCGAAGTCACAAGATTCTTGTGGGTAAAAAGTTTGAACAATGCGGATATTGAAAACAATGTCAGTTTTTACAGATTTCGGAGGGTCCCATTTGGTGTGATATCAAGTCCCTTTTTGCTCGGCGCAACGATTAACTATCACTTGTCTCAATGCGGAGGAAAAGTTGCCGAAGAAGTACGAGCCAACACGTATGTCGATAACATTTTCGGGTTCTGTATGTCAGTAGACGAAGCGTGTGGCTACTATTCGGAGGCGAAGGAGTTGTTTCGATCAGCCTCTATGAATCTACGAGAGTGGATGTCGAACTCGAAAGAAGTGATGTCTTTTATCCCAGAAGGTGACAAAGCGAAAGGCTCCGAAATTAAAGTTTTAGGAATGCGTTGGACAATTGGTTCAGATGCACTGCGGGTCCAGGCACCAACGTGTGCACAGGATACCAAGTGGACTAAGCGATCAATTGTACAGTTTGCCTCTAAGCTGTTCGATCCTCTTGGTCTTGTTAGTCCAGTAACGATAAAGGCAAAACTAATTATTCAAGACCTGTGGAAAGCAAAGTTTCCATGGGATTCAGAAATTTGCGGAGAGCACAAAGAAAAGTGGCTAAAAGTATGTGACGAATTGCAATCATTGTCGAGTTTATCTTGGAATCGATTTATCGGTGCTAGTGTGGACGAAGCCGACATTCAGATACATGTATTTTGTGATGCCTCTGCTAAAGCCTATGCCGCTTGTGCATATTTGCGAGTTGACAGTCTGAACGGTTCGATTATTTGCAATCTGATAATGTCAAAGACTCGCCTTGCACCAATCAAACAGTTGACGCTACCTCGACTGGAACTCATGGGAGTTTTAATTGGTGTGCGATTGGCTAAGTTCATTGAGAATGAGCTTCGATGTTGTGTGTCTCGGGTCTTCATTTGGAGCGACTCAAAGTGCGTGCTACACTGGATCAATTCAAAAAATATATTTTCTGTGTTTGTGGAGAACCGCCTCAAAGAAATTAGAAAACACAAAGCCGAATTTCGATACGTATCCACCGTTGACAACCCTGCTGATCATCCAAGCCGTGGACTGTCGTACAAAGAGTTAGAAGAAGCCTATGGATGGTGGCATGGTCCTCAGTGGCTCAGTAGTTCAGAGAAAAATTGGCCTACAATTATGTCTATTTTGATACAAAAGCAGGATCTAACAAAAGAGAATGTTCAAAACACTACAATGGTTGCGGTCTCCCTTTCCGATGTTGATTCCTGTCTTTTGGGTATCGATATACAGAAGTTCAGTTCATTGTCGAAACTCGTTCGTGTGACTTTTTGGGTTTACCGTTTTATAAACAAAGCCAGGAACAAAACCGATATTTCTGGTAACCTCACCGCTTCAGAAATTTCAGAGGCAACAAATCACTGGATTACAGCTGTCCAAAAAGCGTGGTTTCCTTCAGTTTTGGATAGTTTGAGCTGTAAAAATAGTTCCAAGCCCGTACCACAAATTGTAAAACAATTGCGTTTGTACATGGACTCAAATAACATAGTGCGCTGTCGAGGGCGCTTTGAATGGACCAAGATTGCAGAAACTGAAAAATATCCTGCCTTGTTACCAAAAAACAGCCATTTCACACAATTGGTGGTGAACAAATGTCACATTACATTGGGTCACGCTGGGGTCAAACACACGTTAGCGCAAGTACGACGCCAGTTTTGGATCCCACATGGTAAGGCAGCAGTTCAGCGTATTATACGTGTCTGTCGAGTTTGCAAAAGGTGGGAAGGCGGCTCATATTCTGTTCCAGAAATGCCACCTTTACCACTATCAAGAACCGAAGAAAGTCCAGCGTTTACATACACTGGAGTCGACTTTATAGGTCCTTTAATGATATGTGAGTCCGATAAGTACGTAAAGATGTGGCTATGCATCTTTGTGTGTGGAGTTACGAGAGCAATTCACCTCGAAGTGGCTCGAGGTCTAACGGCCGAAGATTTTATTTTCTGTCTGCGACGTTTTGTTGCAAGACGGGGAAGACCAAGACAGTTGATTTCTGACAAGGCACCAGGCTTACGCTTAGCAAATTCTATTCTAAAGAAGCTTTTTTTGGAAATAACAAAGAATGAATCCCTTGCACACTTCTTGATCGCAGAAGGAATCGAATGGAAGTTCATCCCGGAGTTTTCTCCGTGGATGGGCGGCTTCTATGAACGACTGATAGGGTCAGTAAAAAGAACTCTGAGAAAGGTTATAGGAAAACGATATATTTGTAGTATTGAACTGATGACTATTTCAACAGAAGTCGAGTCAATAATTAATTCTAGACCGCTAGTTTATATGGAAAATAGGGAATTGGATAATTTTATTTTAACTCCAGGACATTTTCTTGGAACTAACTTAAATACTATTTTTCCTGATTTTTCAACTAACAATAGTGATCCGGATTATATTTCTGGCAATTTAAGTAGTGCTCAGACACTTTTCAACCGATGGAAAAAGCAAGAAAGAGTTTTACGTCAGTTCTGGAATTCTTGGAGCAAGGATTATTTTTTATCATTACGGGAAAAGGATTCATCTTACAAGCAAAGAAACAAAGTCTACTGTGCACCCAAAACTGGCGATGTGGTTCTGGTCAAGAAAGCTAAAATACCCCGCGGTCGCTGGTTAGTGGGGAAAATAAAGGATTGCATAGTGAGCCGAGACGGGCGGATTAGATCAGCTCTGGTTCAGCTGAGTGATGGTAAAGTCATCCAAAGATCACTAAACTTGCTATATCCGATCGAGGTTTCCAACACTGATCAGTCTGCTGTAACTGCAGATTCATAAATCTTGGCCTCGGGAGTGTCGGAAGCCACATAACTAATTTTAATGAATGCTTAAAGACTTGTTAAACTTGAACAGTCTCGAACATATACGAATACAAAAAGCACAGTATAGAGATAGTGTGA